>VXBA01005913.1:1214742-1258644 GCA_013399895.1 Serilophus lunatus
TTTCAACCCACTACAGGGCACTTCATGGGTTCTGGTGCTAATTAGTCGCAAGAAGTCACTAGTTCCTCACTGAGGTAGACTCATGCATGTAACTAGAAAAATATAGAAGTAACATCCACCTTTGCCAGTGAGATGATGGAAAGTAGGATTTTTTTAGTTTATCCATCTAAAATGTATGCATGTCGATTGTTTACTTTTGCTATTTATTTTATTTTACAGATTTATCATGACATCTCTCCACAGAACTTGCTAGAAAGTTATTTCTGCCTGTTTTGTAAAAATAGATTGATTATCCAAATTTCTGTTAGAACACATGTCAAAAGTGGATTTATTTGGTTATGTATGGCCATCTGTCAAGGAACCACAACCTTTTGTTATTCTAGAAATTTTTACTTGAATAAGAAAACACTGAGTCTTCAATAACTTCAAATCTGTATCATTTGCACAGCAGCACAAAAGAGAGGCAAAATGTCTCTAGACCCACTTGTGCAGAAAATATCTAGCACTGGCTTCCCTGCAGCTACTCTTCCCTGCTGACTATGAGACAGTGACACTTTTGGGCATTCTGCAGGGCTCCTCTCCCATTCCTCCATAAGAGAGGAAATTTCATACTCAAGAGTCTTTCTTTTTTCATTGAGCCTTAGTACCTGATGGTGCCGAGTACATTTGAATAGTCATTTTCTTGTGAGTACTGGTGTGAAAGAAAAAAAAAAAGGTCTCTTCAAAGCTCCTTAGGTCACTGAAGCCTTTGAGAGTCAATGGAAGTTTGGGAGTTTGGTATCTGAAGATATTTGAAGATCTATGGATTAGTTTATAAGTGAACAGCCTTTGACTACAAATTTCTGTATGTATTCCAGCATTTATGGAGTCTGTGGATACGAGCAAAAACTTTTGTGACTTTAAAGGAAAAATGATATGAAAGTTTCCTGACACAACTTTAAATAGTGCAGGGCATTGCTGTGTGCTTTGACATATCTCCAGAAAATATGAGATAACTTCTGCTGACATGGACTACAGGACTCCTGTAGCTCTTCATTTTAAGTTAAACCGATGCATGAATTTCGAGCAAATCTTTCAAGATTTTTGATTCTTTTCTCGAATTTAAATCAAAGTTTAGTAAACAAATGATACCCAAACTCACGCAGGCCAAATATTAAGAGTTTTGGACATAAGCTGGGTGATGATTCAATATGTAGACATATTTTTCGATATAGAGCCACAAGTAAGTCTATTAAAAAGAGAATATTTAAACAAACATTGTCTAAGAATAGTTTCGACACTCAGAAACATTCTGTCTTGCAGGTGTTCATCTAAAGGTTGGCAGATATTCACTTCAATACTACAGGAATCCTGAGGAGAAAAAAACACCAAGATGCCACCCACCTTACCTAGTAACATGTAGTTTTTGCTGTATAACTTTCTGAATGCCTTTTGGGGCAGAGAAGGTTCCCCCTGGAGGGGGAAGAAGGACAAGAATGATGGCCTTCAAGAAGTTCAAGAAGTGATTAGGGTTGTCTAATTAAAGGTATGGGCTGCTAACAACCCTTTATTGCAAGTTTTTTTAATTCTGAAAGGGTTCCCAAAGTCTCACTTTTTATTTATCCATGCTATTTTTGCACCTCATGTTACAACATTGCTGATGTGTAAGATGTGTGCAGGCACTGTGTAGATTTATATTCTGTGACTTGATTCTGCTGCATTCAGTGCACAGTGGAGGGTGGAGGATGCAAACAGCCCTTTCCTGCTGTGCCCACAACCCTGAAACAAGCCGTCACTGCATTGCTTCATCCAGCTGTGGAGCTGTCTTCTGGAAACATCCTCTGCAGGGGGCAGTGGAAGGAGCCCTCACAGTCACTAGCTACAGCTGGCTGCTTGCTGCTCTCTGCATGAGCACGGCAGGCAGCTAGAACAAGTGCCATAAATGGTTCCTTGGAGCCCAGTTTTGGATCCATGAATTAAAAGCACTTAATACGAACTGGTCCCCTTAGGTATAAACTGCATATTGTTTGCAGAGCTTCGTCCATTTTTAGCCATCCTCAGAAATTAAAAGCTTTTCTCTTCTGGTAGGTAGCCTTCAACTCAGAGTATCCTGAATACTGATTTTACAGGAAGCATGAAATCAAGGAACTTGATTCATCTTAGGATGAAGTCTCATTTGAATTTGCTATAAAGCAGGAAAAAGAAGAGTTAAATCAGTGTATTGTTAGTACAACAACAGAGAAACTGGGATGTTCTACCTAACATTTTATAGCTGTGAAACAATTTGTTCTGTGGAAATAATAACTTAATTAGCCCTTTTGTTTACCTTAGAATATTTCATAAATGGTTACTGTATATCTCAGTGCACTTCTTGTATTATAGTCCGGATTCCAAGATGTGCTAAATCTTTTTTGCATTTTGCAGTGATACCAAAACCTCAACTACCTTTAGATTGTTTTTTACATTTCACAGCACAGTCCATCCTTTCCACTGACTGAAAGTATTAACATATATAGAATTACAATCATAAGAAAATCAGAGGTATTTAGGAATATAGGGCTGAAATAAATTAAATGTACAGAAGTGTCCTAAAATGAGTTTCAAATGGTGGTATTGGACTCAATAAAAGCCAGAAGTGGAGCAAAAACTACTCACAGGACATTAATAATTAGAGATCACAGGTTGTATGTCATGTCGCTCAAAAATTTTTGACCAGTCAGAAATGAGTTCAAATGTGGTTTTCCCATTTTCTTCTGTGATTAAATTTTGCTTTTGACAATATTACTAAAAAAGATTTTTTTTATCCTTCAAAAGCCATAGCATTATAGTTTTGAAACCATTTATTTTTCAGATTTAGAAATATTGTTTTTGTATACTTATGTACCTTTTGGCTTGTAATAAAAAATGACTTCAAGATCTAGTATAAAGTTTCAGGATGCAACAATTGGAGAAACTTAATTCTAATCAAAACAGATGTTTCTGGTTTAAAATGTCTCAATTTGTTGCCTTGTATTATTCTAAATATTTACTGTATTATCTCTCATATAATCTGTACTAACAATTGATGAAAGTATTTACTCTCAAAGCTTCTGTTTCAAGTGCCAATTGCAATTCAGCTAATGTTTTGAAAAATGTATAACATGTTCCTGTATAAAGTGAGATAGTAGTGAGTAAAAGAATATAAATCTGTGAGTTTCTATATGTTTTAACATATGACTGTGAATTATTCAGTGTTCTAATTACACTTTTAGCATCTTCTTTATTTGGCTTCTTATGTATAAGAAGTATCTTCTACAATTGAAACAGTGCCTTCTCCTGCTTGGCTTTCAGAAAGAAGTTCTGCAATACTTTGAAAACAAACATGAAAGGAAGTGTTTCAATGAAAAAATGGTTGGAGAATATCTACAATGGGTTAGCTATGGAAGGCACCATTTACTTTGTACTTTGATATTTTTAGGTCTAGAATTAGAGTTTGTTTGTGTACAGTGGGACTGCCAACAAAATACTTTGTACAGAAATGCATTAACAGGATACATCAAGTGTTTAAGTGAATTTGTATTTCAAATACTGAAAACTTCCGTTATTTTATCACTCTGTGTAAATCTGTATCAGATGAGCTAAAAGAGCAAGAATATTTTCATTTCCTGATAAGTTTGCATTCCTTTATTAGGATTTAATTTGCATTTTGGTGAAACTGACTAATTCTAGCTAACTGTTCCCAAGAACTCTTATGTATTTTAATGCCATTGAATTAAAAATCATTTATCACCAACAGAAGACTACTCGAGCATTCTATAACTTTGTTGTATTTTACTTGCATGTAACTCGTATTTCAGAGAATGTCACTAAGTGAAAGGTACCTTTCAAAATATAAAGTATTCAGAAATTAGCAAGTACAGGTTTTGCTATGCAGTCATATTCCAAATCCTTTTTTATCTACTTTCTGATAGCCATCATATATGCAGTCTGTGATAGAACCACAATTACATCTAGCTTTCCTGGGCTTTCATCCTGTGCTGTAACAGAAGGTGCTTTTTTTCCTACTGTAAAACATTCTTCCTTTAATCACAGTACATTCTGCACACTTAATGAGGTAGGGGTATGTTATCATGTCATTAAAGACTATATCATAATATATAATAAATGGGACCTGATTTAAGACTGTGCCACCTTTGATGTGCTCAAATTTGCAACTGTAATTTTCCTCTTTTTGTATGTTATGTAAATATAAAACTAAATTCTCTTAGATGCAACTATACTGAAACCACGTAGATCATTGCCAGATATATTCAGGCCAACTACTTCCATTATTCTGTGTAGCCTTTGGAATTAAATATGTTTGTACATTGATTAACTCTATATAATTTCTTATAGGTACCACCTCAAAAATTTTTCCATGGGTGACCGTCTAGGTGTCTATATTTAGCAGCAGTATATTTTTCTTGATAGCTTTGTGTCAGCCTTATAAAAATATAATTATTTCAAGATAAACAATGGTACAAATATCATACTGAAAGTTGTCCATAATGTTTGAGTCAACAGTATCAATTTCTCAGTGGTCCTAAGGGAAAAAGACACTTAATTAGAATGATGGACAGATTTTGGTACCGGTAGAAACACTCTTTACTATGGGAAGGTCCTTCTCTAAAGATTGCCTTGAAGGTCGGGTGTATTCAGTCAGGGAACTGCTGAAAGGGCACACTCACATTTACACAGGGAGGTTATATCATACTCTAACCTTCAGGGAAAATCAGCTTAAATTTGGTTTACTAATATGGTGTTGAACCTTGGCCATCATGCACAATGATTGCTTTCAAAAAGTATTTACTTTATAGCTACTACCTTATAAAAATTTAATTAACAAAAAGAAAAAAAAGAGTGGAATGAAGAAGAGAGGAGAATTTGTTTAATAGGTAGAAGTGATTCTTTATTGTTCTTATAGAAACCATTATTTCTATTGTTGCCAAAATTCCTAAATGTGCAGAACGAGAAATGGAAAATGAGGTCTCTTCTTCTTCACTACAGTCATAAATCTTCAAGAATCAGCTTTCTCTGCCAAGTAAAAACCAGATACAGCATTTAGAGAGGAGAAAATCCCGAGTCAAGGGATCCAAATAACTTCTAGCATCATGTTAGAATGTTGAAGTTCTGGACATGGAAGTACAGAGAATATGTTAGTAAAACAACAAAGCTACAAAAGAACCTCGAAATTCCTTATACATAATCAATATTTTTTTCTATCGATGGAAACCAATTATTAGAAAAAGTTGTCATAATTTCATCACCTCCATTTAATTTTTTTCTTTTGAAATTTTTAAACTGCTGTTTAGATTCACATTGTTTTCAAGCCTAAAATTACATCTGTAAATAATATACCAAATATACTTCAATCACTCTCATTTTATGTCTTCCACTTTCAGGTTTTTCACTTGCATTGCTTCCAGAAAGAGTCTGTCTTCCAGTTTGTCCACAGTATAGCTTTGATGCTATACTTACAGTAATTGTTTTATTCCTGAATGTATTTAGTCAAAAACTACTATTTGTACATTCTTGTGTGCATTTGACTTATTGATCTGGATATAGGAGGTACAGTGACAATTTAGGGGTTTTTTTGGCACCAAGTTCTTGATTCAAAATGGACAGTGTATTCCACTTGTCATTTTTGGGTGGGAGATTAATACAAATTCTCCAGTCCAAGATCTTCATTCCTGTATTAGTGGAAAACAGCTATGTCACACAAAGCTGTCTAATGACGCATGCTCCTGAGAGGTAGCTTCATGGTATTTCCCTCTCCTGCTTTGACAGGCACAGCTGTAGTCTGTCCATCGTCAGAAACACCTCTGGCAGTGCATGCATCACTTTCCTGGTGCTTGACATACCCACCTATATGCATATCTGTTGCCTGATGCAGATAAGTGACCACAGACACCTTTCCTTCTCCTTCCTCCAGGAGGAGGGTGTCCTGGGGGAGTCACCTGCTTTCTCTCTTTCTCCCATAGGAAAAGTTGCCTAAGTTCTCCAGGCTGAATTGCCTGGTGAAGCTTAGGACACAATAAACTAAGCTGATGTTTTGAATATGTAATTTCAGTACTCTAATAGAATCAACTTCTGGAACAGACAGAAACGGTTTGGGAAAAATATTTTTTAAAAAGTGGAAACATAATTCCCAAATTAAGTTTATCATTGAGGATGTTGTCAGCACTTCTATGTGTGGTGTAGATATAATACTTGAATGGCTTTGAAAATAGCTCCATGGCATTTCAAGAAATAGTTTAAAGTAAGACTAATTAACTTCAAAGAAAGAAAGAGTAAAAAGGGTTTTCTTTTTTGTTTAGTTTTTAGCTAAGTGCTGTCTCAAATTAAATGAATCATGAAAAATTTAAATTGTTGGAGTGCCACTCCTATAATTTGATCACTGTTTAATGTGATTTTTTGTTTTATTTAATCAGAGCCACAGGAACCAGCTCATTTGTACTGTAAATTACACAACTTCTGCCCTTTATTTCATATATGGTTGATCACTTTTGGCAGATAAGATTGGATTATCTAATCATTGCCTATATGAAATTGCCATTTAATCAATAGGGAAGGTCAAAATTTTTCAATGTGATCCTTCAGCAGAGTATCTTAGGAAGTTGGAGGCTGATGAAATCCAACTAAACTTCTATATGTTTGTGACATTATTATTGACTATTGGATCATTATTACTGTAAAAAATGACTGCTTTTGCCTTCTTTTGCAACTTACAGTTTGATGGCCAAACTTAAGGCTTTGGTTATTGATTATAGCTATTGATATTTTGATGAAGTTGCTTTTGCTCATCAGTGTGTTTGGTTGTTGTTTGATGCAAGAAATAATAAGTTTATTCATACTGCCTGTTCTGCAAATACATAGTTAAGAGATAGTCATCTTCAGCCACTGAATATGTCACTGTGAATATAAAGCTAATTTTCATATCCACACTTACTGGCTTTTTTATTCTGCAGTTAGTGACAAACTGGTAGAATATGCTCCATCCCTATTGTTCCATTAGCTGTCATGTAAGCCAAACAATAATACAGCATCCTGATCTCTGTCCTTTGAGTTGTGTTTGTCTTAAGATGGGGCTTTTGCTCCTTGTTACTCGGCAAATATGTTTGGTGGTTTTTTTTTTCAGGATGGCTGATATTGTTCTCAGGCTATACTCTGACTAATGCCCAGACTAGTGACTTCCTCTAACTTCTATTACACATCTATTGCTTTGTCAAATGTTTGAAACATATGTTGTGGTGTTTAGTTTGAATGGGTTCCGCTGTGTGTACCTCCCACAATGATGACATTTATTTCATATTCTTCATCAATACAAATTCAAATATATTCCCAGATAAATGAGTCTTTTCAGCTATTCTTTTCAGCTGGGTTTTTTATCATTATTATTTTATATATTACATTTTTTTGTAAGAAGGTCTATTAAATACAACACTGTCACAGACAGTTGAATAGCTGTCTGAAAGCTTAATCACCACAACAAACACATCTAGCTACCCATGCAGAAGATTTTGCTGGCCTGTAGAGACAGAAGAGAAGCTTTAATGATTACTGGTAGGGAAATATGTTGTTTAGGGAAGGGTCTGTTTCTGTCACATATATTGTTCAGTAGAGTGAAGGATTAGGAATAGAGACTGCTGGTTGCTTTTTGACAGTAAATGTAAGAGACACAAGTTTAACAGCTGGGATGAGCAGAAAATATATGTATCTGATCTTGCTTGAAATTTTCTGGAGAAGGGTTTGCTGTTCAATGACAATCCAAGGTCCTTATGCATCCTACAACTCTTTGTCAAAGTATGGGAAGAAGGAACTGAAACAAATCATAATGACAACAATGAGAAAGTTTTACAGGAGCAGTTCTTGCTGAGGCCTTGTTTGGAATTTTCTGTGTAAACTGATATTCTGAAGGCAACAGATTAAATGAGTCACAGGACCAGGACCATCCTGCAGAAGAGAAAGGTGGTGACAACAGACCAGTGATGATGATAGGCAATGACAGCTGGATCACAGCAAGTATGTGTTCTGCTCTATGGCTATCCTTAGGAGATCTCCGTATCAGAAACTCTTTCCAAATTCATGGCTAAAATGGCAGTTAACAGTAATAGTGGAAAAATTCTGATTTGCCTTCAGACAACACCTGAGGCTTCTCCTGGCACAGGAAAACACAAAGTGATCAAAGTGATCAAGGGTCCATAAAAGGGTGTGAAGCTGAGCCAAATGGCAATGGAATATGATAACAGGAAGACAAGTCATGGGACTGAGACATGCACGTTTTTCGTTTCAACTCTCATAACGTCTTGCCTCAGCTCCCCATCGACCAAAGCAGATTTCTTAGTAACTCTCTATGTTCCTCCGACTCCAGGAACATGTTATTCACATGTGCTTTAACTGGTACTAACTGTGTTAGTAACCAAATGCCTCAATTTCTAAATCATAGGCAAATTCAAGAAAACATTCCAGTTTTTCTTTCCAAGTTAACTATACACCAAAATGGTTAAATATAAATAATTGCCTGCTGAAATCACATGCAATCAGACACCTGCTGTGCTCATTCTGGGCCAAGCTGAATCACAATACAGTAATGTCTTTTTGACCTGAATAAATCCAACATTTATTGCTTCTGTAGCAATTTTTTCTTCAACTACTTTTACTAGTGTGAATTTTATTTGTTTCTGTAGCCCTGTCTTCAGAATACATGACAAGACAAACAGCAAAAAAAATATTTTTTTAAAAAAAACTACTGTAGCATACACCACGTTACTAAAGTCACCTTGCTAAAATTTATGTGTCTCATCTTATTTATTTTAGGGGTTATTTTACTGGGTTCTCATCAATAGAACTTTAAACCTACCCACCCAAAAAATCAAATGCACATCTTAGAGGCTTCAAGTGATAAAAATAGATGGAAAAAAACACAAGTGTGCATTTTCTACAAAAGCTTAAAAGATGAACCAACAGGTCAAAATCAAGTTGTAAACCTCTCAAGAATAATAAGACAGTAAACTTGATGTTGCATGATATTTGACATACAGCAAATGACTATTTACATTTTATCCCAAAACATTTACCTGAGAAAAGGTCATGGTGTTAGATTTGGAGACATTTACAGCAATTGCCAAATGTTTACCATCTACATGAATGTCATGCTTTTTAGTCAAAAGAAGGTTGATGCGCTAAATGTCAATTATTTCAGGTTGTTTGATGGCAGCACAGATTGCTGAGCAATATAAAAAGAGGTTTAATAAATACTATATACACTGTTAACCATTAATCTTGCCTAACTCTAGAGGTTAGAGTTTCACATAGAGAGGATTTATGACAAGCAACTGTGCAGGACATTAAAACTCAATTATTGCTGTCCTGGATGAAGACATTATCATTAAATTGTGGAAGCAGTACCTTGTTTCTTCTGATACTGCTATCAAAACTTGAGAATGCTTCAGGGGCAATTAAATTACTTTGGGAAATCATGCCCTTATGCTTCTCCTTGCAATATTTTGTCCTCTTTAGAATAAGCAATGAAAGGACTAGTCAGTACTCTTTGCAGGAAATCAAGAAATTCAAACAGGATGTTATGTTGAACTGTGAGCAATTTTTTTCTAGGACCTCCAGTTCTTGGAGCTGACACTAAAGTTACACCTATAGGAATAGAAAAATAACAATTATAACAATAAAATTTTATATCTATTAAGTAAATGTAAGATATGCATGTCTAATAAAGCAATTGGGATTTCAGCCTTAGAGACTGATTCCTATAAAGGAGTAAAATTCGGTACACTTAATTGACTGCTACATAAGTTTGAAGTTCTGACTGATTCCTGGTAGAGACAGAAAACATCATTCCAGGAAGTCTGGACAATATATTTAAAATATATTTCTTTGGAAAAATTTGGTTCCTTTATTACAAAAGGCACATGGTAAGTTGTAACATTATCTGTGATAGTGTAACTGTTCCACTGGTATATTTGTATTCCATCTTTCCTTGCATCATGTTTTTTTCCCATTTTGGTCTGACAGTCTGTGGAAATGAGCTTGTTGCAGGTGATAATCACAACCATTCCAAAGCTTTTCAGACACTTGCTTCCAAGACAGGCATTCAAACATTCTTGCAGGCATATCTGAACATTGAGCTGACGAAATCTAGATTTCTTAAGTAAGTAGATTTTGGTAGTCTGATTTAAAAAAATATGATCTAAAGTGTTGACTGCTCAATTTTATCTGGAAAATCTTTGTCTCCTTATCTAAATTTGTGTACCGTATGTACTCATGTTCACTATATCTGTACATAATAATTGTAGGTCATCAGTTTACTTGCATAACCTAGAGATTGCAATAATTTTTTTTAAGCTGTAAATCGATTATTGCTGCAAATCCTTAATCTAAATGTTGTGTCTTACCTTTCTTACATTTCCTTTTTCCTGGAAATTTAATCCAGTTTCCAATAACTGAATAGAATACTCGGTGGTAGTGCTCTGTGATGAATTAGGAATATTCTGTAAGATACAATCGGCAAAAGCAAGAGGAAAATAAATGTCTGACCTCCTTTCAAAGTTCTTGAACATGCCCCAAATTCACAAACATTGTGAGAGTTCCCACTGCTAATGCCTCTGAAAAGAAAGGGTTTATTTAGTCTGTTAGAAGATAGAATAACCAACAGCCACTGTGATTTTAGCACCATAGATAAACAAATTCAGGGTAGCAATGTTTACCTAAAAATTTATATTCTCTCTTTTACCATTAAATAATTGAACAGGTATCAAATAGCAATGTTTTAATTATTCATTAAGTTATTTCACTTACCAGAAAGATGGCTGTAGGAAAACATTAAACTGTGAAGTTTGCTACTCAGATCTTCACTACATAGACCACAGAGAATCTTTATTCATATAGGAAACACAATAAAACTACTCAGTATTGACCCCAGAACAATTCTGATAACAGGGGGGATTGTTTCCTGTTTTTTACTTCCCTGTCTTCTGGTAGATGAACTTAAAAGTCTTGTCTCCTTGCTGAGATTGGAATAATAATTGTAACAGGTATGAACCATTCCATAAAAGATCATAAAATTTCCATCCTCCCCACCCTCAACAACCAAGCCCTTTAGCATAGGGTATCTAGAACTAATAGGGTAAAACCATATGTTTCTATAGGACTGAAAAGAAGATTGTTTCACTGTGTACACTTGTTTCCATAACTATACTAACTAATAAACAACAGGGACCAGAGTCTGTTTCCTGCCCTCAGGGCAAATGTACTTTTTGGCTTACATCTGTCCAGCTAAACTCCTTCCTCTCTGCTCCAAACCAGATGATTTCGTCCATACTGCTTACTGGACCACTTCCTAGTCTGACCTATCCAGCAGTTCAGGGCAGGGGATTGCGTGGGAATATGGTATCTGGCACAGCCACAATCATGATACAGTCTGCTAAAAATTATACACAGAACATTTGCATGGCAGTACACAAGCTTTTGTCCTACACTTCATCTTACTGTAATACATGCAGTCTGCTTTATCCTGTTTTAATTTTTTAAGAGAACCTTTCTTAAATTTCCACTACAGCATTTGCAGTGGGAAGGCTGGCAGAAGTTAAATAGGGAAAACTGAGGGCAACAAAGATAAATCAGATGCAGAAATGCAAAAAATTTCCATGTCTGAGTTAAATCTCTGTTGCACATTTCATTGCATAAGCTATCACAGTGATAGGTTCACTGTAGGATCCTGAAAAGAAATCTTTGAGCTTCTGTGTTTGGTGAAATTGTTTATGGCTTTTCCCTAATTATATTAGCAAACACCTACATTAAAAGGTAGTAGATCAAAGCATTCAAGGGTGTGAAAATGTAAGTCAGAATGTTCCAAAGAGTCTTAACTCTACTGTCTTATTTATATGCATGAACACATTCTATTGTTTCTGAAGGATGCTTTTCTTCTTGAGTGAGATTCATTTCTTGAACCACTGTAAAAGTTTTGAGTTGTTTTATTGAAGTTATTATGAGAAGACTGGACTTTAGGGAGACAAAAACCTGTTTTTTACAAAACTAATATATTTAAGGACTGTAGGATAAATAGAATACAGATTACTTATCCTTGACATAAAAACCACCTTCTCTTGTTAATTGGAGTAGTAAACCTTATGATGTGTTGACTTGTTAGGACTGGAATGTGTTTAGACTAAGCCAAGAGAAATACTGTTTTGACAGTGATAAAATATGATGCATAATCTTTTGAATCTTGGTGATATCTACACACAATGTTCAATAAAGAAAACACTAGGGTTTTAATGATTCTCTGCCAAAAGTCCAAAATGAATCTGTGCTTTACTAATAAAATACTGTAACTCGGTTTATTACGGAGTCTTGCTAATGGTATATACTTAACTAATTAGTAGATAATTTAGCTGATTTGGAAATAAAAATAAAAGTTCTTTGGAAATATTTCCCAAGTTGGTATCTTAATACCTGACCTTCATCCTAGATTTCTTAGATATGTTTAAACAGCATGTGAAGAGCAAAAACTGCACAGCAAAAAGAAAGGTGTTAGTTAAAAAAATCTTCATCACTAAAACCAAACTACTTATGAATCACTCAAGTTCTCAAAATCTTGGCTTGACAGAAGAAGATATAGGACATATATCAATAATCAATAAAAAATTAAAAACTTTTGTGAATTCTTGCACAGGTAACAACCAAGGTCTGCTTTTAAGCAGATCATCTAAGTCCTTTTATAGTCAATAGATAAAAAGGCTCTTCTAAAATACAATCCTTCAAAAATGGAGTTCCATATCGGATGAAATTAATTGCTTTTTTAGACAACTCTTTCTCTCCATCAGCTGTAAAGAGAGTGAATGGTGACTAGCTTGAGATGCTGTAGATTTTTAAATTTAGCGAGATAAATTTGCCTTCAATTTAAAGGTTCACTAATAAGTGGGAAATAACTGCTCCATATTTATTATTTCCCTGTTACTGTTGCAGTTTAACAAAGAATATAGATGTATAATAAACCATCTGCACTGAGTAAAGCAGCTTCTTTTGTGTGTGCCCTAAAGGAAGGAGAGAAATTACTGTACTGCTGCATGTGTATAGGCACCAACGTACATGCCTTCAAAAGTAACACACTAGTGTTTCTGAGCCACACAGTGCACTTGTTCCACAAGGAATTCAGACATCCTTCATAAATGCACTGGCAGTGTTTAAAGTAACTTTAATTTAAAGATATCTAGAGGGCCTGACTTCTCACAAAGGGAAACCAAGAGGAATTCTGCATTATGGTTCTCCCCAGCTAGCAGAATGATCTTGTACCCAAATCAGGAAGGCCAAGGAGCAATTTGAAAAATTATTCTGTTATCTCTTTTCGACATGCTTACTGTTTGGAAAAGTGGTGGTACTATGTCCATTCAGGTTTATATTTTGTTCCTCTTTCCTCCTCACACCCCCATTTTCACTTCTGATTGTTCCCTGTCCAGATGGATATGCATTAGAGAAGAAACTTCTTAACAGATAGTCATAAACTAAGAATATGCAAGCTCAGACAAAGCAAATTGCTCAATGTTTAAGTGCTTACCTTTGTCAGAGGGAAAAGAAAGAAGCTTCATTCTTTGGAAGATGCCAAGATCTTTTTGCTGTTTGTTTTGCCAGGAATTATGCTGACTCTATTTTAATCCCTCCTAGTTAAAAATCCCTCTGACATAAAGCAGAGTTTGAAAAAAGCAAGGACTTCATGATTTGGCAGTTGCAATGTCTTGGTTTAAGATCCATTCAGGATCAACAAATTAAACAAAGCATATATTAAAAAGTTCTTTCAAAGTTGTTCTCTCTTCTTACCTCAGGAGTCACCTGTTTGAGCATATGCATGTGTACACACACATAGAAGGAAGACATAAGGATCTGCCTGCCATTCCCTGGACATCCCTTAAATCTACATCACTCTTCCCTCTAAATTGAGATTGAACAGTGCTGATAATAATGCTCTTCTACCCCAGTGTTAGAATATCTCTTTGCCCAGCCACATTTAGGGATTAAACTTTTCCATACGCGGGGTTATTGTGGCTCTTTATATTTTCCTATGTACAGTTCTGATGGCATCAAGGGTTATGCCTGTACTGATATTTTAAAAGGGCTTTTTCTTTTAGGTCTTGGTGAATTGCTGTCAACTACTGTTAGTAGTTAGCTTGTTAAGCTACAAGTCTAATAGGCTGTGGTTGTTCTAGCCTATGGCTCCTTCAGGTACCACAGCAGGACACCAAAGATCACCTGGCATTTTATTATGTTGGAGTGTCTAATGAAGAAAGAACTTCACTGTTTAGACATTTATGGTTTAGTGACAGCCATTAGCTGAAACAAACTCATCATGAAGAGCTAGTCTGATGTACATTGCCATGGTATGATTAAATCCCAGTGCTGAATAACATGGTTGAATTACTTAAAATATGATATTTCCACAACTAACTAGCAGTACTAATAGTTTCCTTGTGTTCAGACAGGTCAGTCTATGGCTGGTTGCTGCCAGGCTCTGCTAGATCCATATACAAGCTATCTTGCAGCTTTGTCCTGATATTTTGCACAAATGAAATAGTCTGTGAGTAGTTCTTCTGGATGTACATTTATGCTATCAGTAAGATGTGTGTCTTGTCCATCTTTTACCTAGCAGTTCACATAGGGATTTAAGGCATTTTCTTTGGGGTCACTGTTTAATCTTGCATAAATAGTAGTCTCTTTTATACAGTGAAACTGTTTTTTATTTGAACATATTTTAAATGCCAAAGGAACCTGTTTGAGGGCAGAACAAGTCTTTTTTATTTTCTTTAAAGAGATTCAATATTTTTTTCTTCCTGATTTTTTATTTCTTACTGATTCCATCATTTATGCTTCTGGTTTATGTACATATGCACAATCATTTTGTACTATAATGTGACTTTTTGCTTCCTGAAATCTTCCTCCACTGTTTAAAAAAGTTTTGTCCTCCCATTAAACTTGCAGAAAAGTATCTACTAGCCACTACTTTGTTTTGTTATGCTTTCCATTTCTTAGTGACATGACTTTTACATAGTTATGCTTTCAGCGCACCTGAAACAAATATGGAGAGTCATTCCACCTGATGTAGAAGTGGAGATCTACTATGCTGAATGTACTTGTGAAAAATCTTCTTAATGATACCACTGAAAGTAGGGAGGTTCAAGCTTTTGCTACATTGTACTAGAATGTCTTGTTGTATCTCTGTATTCATCTTCCCTATACATCTTCCCAAGACATTTTCTCTAATACTGTGGTTGTTTCTGTTTATAGCAGTTATCCTGGTTCACATGCCATAATACTGTTTGAAAATAGACATTAACCAAGACAAAACACAGGTATGCTTCTGCATTATATCAGCCATACACAGCTGGCAGTGGATTATCAGCAAATTTCATTATTTTAGTTGATGATGTTATTTTTCCTTAATACACTGGGACCAGGATTTTCATAGAGGATTTTTTTACTCAGTATTTCTTTTCTCTTCTCGGTGGAGATTAGGTCTTATATTGCCTCTTCAGTCTCTCAGATGAAAGTGATGTTAATTACACACAGAATTACACACAGAACTAACAGGGTTGGAAAAGACTGCAGAGATTATCAAGTCCAACCTTTACCTAACTTCACAATCTATCCAACACCAATCTAACATCTATACCTTCTAAACCATGTCACTAAATTCACCATCCAACCTATCCTTAAAGACATCCAGGAACAGTGATTCCACTACCTCCATGGGGAGTCCATTCCAATGGGAAATCACTCTCTCTGTGAAAATGTCTCTTGATATCCAACCTAAACTTCCCCTGACGCAGCCTAAGACTGTGTCCTCTCGTCCTGTCACTGGGAGCCTGAGAGAAGAGACCGACCCCCGCCTGACTACAGCCTCCTTTCAGGTAGTTATAGACAGCAATAAGGTCACCCCTGAGCCTCCTCCAGGCTGAACAATCCCAGCTCCCTCAGCCGTTCCTCATAGGGCTTGTGCTCCAGCCCCTTCACCATCCTCGTTGTTGCCCTTCTCAAATGATGGACAAATGATGTGGTATGGACACAATACATAGAATTTTATCTTTTCACTGAAATGCATTTTATTGGCACAAACATGGCAATGGGCTTAATGGAATTTTATTCTGGTTTTCTTCTGAATCTATGAAGTCAGGCTTTCCTCAGTGTTTATATTGCAATAGAAACATTATATATTTTGTTTTAATTATGTACTATTAAGGACAAACCTCTCTGCATTGTTGTCTTTTGGAAGTCACACTTTTTGACAACTCGCTTTGGATACTTCCTTCAACCATTCTTCTAGTAGATTCATTCTCCAGGTGGACTCTTGGTTTATCACATGACAATTTCTATTTCACAGGGGAAGTTACTCAGAAGGCAATGGGCTTACTTATATCAAATAGCCCATGTGGATTTCTCTCGTCTGTATCAGTCTGCAAATATCAGGACACGAGAGAATAATATTGGAAATGAAATCCAGAAAGGCTTCATACCACTTTCTTCTGAAGATTTGGAAAAGAACAGTTTCATTAACATTTGCTTAGTTTTGCTGTGCATTGCTCAGCAATGCAATTTGAAGCCAATGGGCAGTATGTTATTTCCTTTATAATTCTGATATCATGTTTAAACTGCCCAAAGGAATGGAGATCCACATAGAGTAAATGAAACAAGCTTTTTATTTAAGGCTTCTCAAACATAATCTTCAGTCTCTGCCATTCAGTGATGCTCATAACATCCCAGAGTTATTTCCCGTGCATCTGCTAAGGTATAATAATACATCAATTATCTAACTCGCCTGTGCTTAATAGAACAGTTATAATGTCTCATTCAATAGAATAGGAATCTTTATGAAGCTGAAAGCATATGTGTATGCTTGAGGAGATTTCAGTGAAAATAAATTAAAAGAACATCTGATTATATACATTTTCAGATATGGAAACGTATAAAGTAATTTATGTTAAAGAATATTATCCAGCAGCTCCATCAGTTCTTTTATAGCAAAAAGAGAACTTCTCAAGTAAAATACACCCCCTAAAAATGTGATCTACTGTTTTTATAAGATACCATTTAGGTCTTAATGGTTTTAATTAAACTTCAACTGTCTGAACTCCACTTGAATACACTGGCAAGCACTAATATAGAAACTTTTCTGTTTTGTATTAAAACAATGGTCTAGGCTGTCTTCCAAATCACATGAAATAAGTCCATGGAACTGGGCCTGAAATTTAAACCTGAACACCTAATATTAGGAGTAGATAAATGACACAGCAAGCCCAATTTTTTTTTGTTTGCCTAATAGTGGCACACTGTATATTCTTGCTTGGAAACTTTCAGAGCAAAAAGCAATAGACCACAGCATTGTGCCAGAATGTGTTGACTATTTATTTTAGGCACCTAAACTTGAACTAACCTGACTTTTTTTCCTTTAATAATGTGTAATTCCCATTGTTACTAATTAGGACACATTATAGTACATTTTGTAGAAGCCTTATAGAAACAGCCTTCATTAGCCCCTTCTACAGAGCTGTATAACAACCTGTTGCTAACAGTTGTTATGCTACAGTATTTATGTAAAGTTTGGACAAGTGGTTTTGTAAGATGCAGTTTCTGTTTAAATAATCAGTGAAATCCAAATGCTAGGAATTAGGATGTCTTATAGTTCAGCTTATAGCAACATGATAGTAAGTTTCATCCCTATAAGCTATATTCCTGGCAAAGGTGGTGTTAGGAATTCCATTCAAATAAAGCAATCAATCAATATTCCTCCTGTGTTTACTCTCCGATCGTTGAAACTGATGGTTACACTGGCAAGATAGATTTACTTAGAACAGTGCAAGACATTCAGAAAGTCCATCCAATTTCTTGATTTATTTGTTGCTGATGCATAAAATAAGCTTGTCTGTGAAATAGCCATGTTGAAATTGCTATTCTCATGCATTTTTCATTGTTATTATTCGGCTAGACTGACTCTTGGGGGTCAGATTAAAATTCATTCATCTGAAGCTGAACTGGTGCCAGAAGATAGTCTCAAATTAGCTCTTCCAGTTAATATCTGTACCAGCATTTGTAAAACCATTCGTACTGAGAATATTTTGGTTGGGCAGTGCATGTTTTAACAGAAATTCTTTTAACCTTCTGTGCAACAAAAACTTAGAAAGCACTGGTTGATATTCTAGGCATTTAATTCAGCCTATGCCAGCACAACATTGTGGTCCTCACAAAGTCTTTTATTGCTAGTGATGAGAGGTCATTGCTTATTAGATAATCACATCCCTTCCCTGCAATACTAGTCATACATTTAATACAATTATAATGCTTAACACTTATATAGTGCTTTTCTTTCAATTGCTTTACAGACATTATGTAATTAAATTCTCAGCATTCTTGGGAAATAAGCTAACTCCTTATTACAAACAGGGATATTGGGCCAGAGGCAATAGCAAGATTTTCAAATATAGTCTCTAATTTTTAAGCTGGAAATTGGAGCTGAGCATGTCTGAAGATCAAGCTGTGTGGAACCAAGATTACCAGTCATTTTGAAAGCTGTGGAATAAAATGTGTAACCACAGGTCACTGAAGTAGCTGGGGTGAGAAATTGAATTGAAAATCCAGTCTTGATTCTTCAGCCTTAGAGTGAGATACTGAAATCTTTCTTTCATGTAGATGGATTCAAGAATCCGTATTGAGGCAAAATGCCAGTTTCCTTTGACTGAGTATACACAGGCAGGCACTGTAGAGCACATCCATTGCTTCCATCAAGAAACCAGAATGTTTCTGATGAACAGTCTTAATGCACAGTCATGCCTAAGCTATAAGACAATTTATTCTGAACCTTACTGAATCTTTGCCTCACAGGAGCCTACTAGAAAGCGGAAAGAAGGGCAACAGGAGAGCAAGCTGATGCCCCACATACGGAGCAAGGCTGTTCCATGGGAAGCAAAAGGAGGCAACAGCTGTCGTGAAGCCAAATCTCCATGTCTGGTCATTGTCCTTCAGCATCATCAGTTTTGAGCAGCAAGCACAGGAGAAAGCTCTGCCTTTTGTTGGAGCACCAGTACAGGGTGACATCTTCCTCCTTCTCTTTCTCTAAGGAAAATGGATGAACTGGAATGAAATATTTCATGGGCCAGATTGAAATTACTGATTACCAGCTGAGGTGCACAGTATCCTTTCAACTCTCTTTACCCAGACCGCAACAGCTGCATTTCCAATGCCCTCTGTTTCCTCTCACCTTCTTTTGTCTGCTTGCTTCCATCATAGCCCATCAGTTCTCAACACACATGCTACATGCCCTGACATTGAAGTTCCCAACCCTTTATTCCAACACCTGCCTCTCCCTGAGCTGTTGCTTCCCTTTGTTCTTCTCTTCCTTCTTGAAATCCTTGATACCTTTTCTATTAAGTTAAAACAGGTTATATTTAAGTAACTAATGCCATTCCTGTAGTCAAATGCCACTTCTCTCATCCTCGACTTCCTGGATTTCAACATTATGGTAATTGCCTCGAAATACTACCTTTTTTTTTTTTCCTTACATCTCAATATTTATTTAGGTGTCTATTCAATAAACTAATTAGGCACACTTTTGTTCAGGGTAAAAATGAATTCATATGTTCACATGCTTAAATAGTGTATTGAATAAAGATGCCTTTCTATCCCAGAACCCAAGCAACTCTTCGAATGTTCCTCTTTGCTGTTCTTGCCTTTGGGGTCAATAATCCATTGTTCTATACAACACTTGTCAGGATTAGAGAAATCTCCCTCTCTGTTCACGTCTTGCTTCAATCTACCCAATGCAAGTGTCGGAGAGAGACTCACTTATACACCTTTGGGAGTTTCCATTGCTGATTTAATCTTCTAATGGCCAAGACTGAACTTGGTGTTCTTTGTTGTGATCTTATTTTATTACCTTCACTTTCCTGTGTGAAAACTGTTTTCATGGTCCTAAGTCACCCAGTGGGTGTATCCTTAGTCTGAAGTTATTACTTGGTGTATTTGAGGTTATAGTGAAACAGGCAAGATTATGTTCTTCTGGATTGATTATTGTGGGACTGTTTACCATGTTCTAGTGTTTCTGTATTGTATTACTCATTTCTATCTAGCCTGTACTGCAGACATACTTTAGGCAAAAAATAAGAACAAACAATCCCTGGCCAAAAATCTTATTTTTCAAATTGAAGCACACCATTAAATAAACTAACTTTTAAGCTCCATGTTGAGAGATGTAATGCAGTTATCATTGCAAGGTTAGGAGTCTGCTTTGATGATCAGGTATTTGCTCTGCTGTACTTTTTTAATTATTTTTTTTTTAAATTTTGTTTTATTTCTGTTGTGTGTTTTAAGATGTACATATATGAACAATTCTTTATGGAATAAGGATGGACTAGCAGAAATGTCACAGGGAAGAAACTATATGTTTGGAATTTCAAATCTTGCTGAAATCAGGTAATGACTCTGTTCCTTCAGTAGGCTTTAGATTGTGTCTGAAGAGAGTGAGAGTTGTGCCTTAGGACCTAAGTACCTTAGAACCAAAAGTCTACTAATCAACTAAGCTAGACAGTTTCCAAGCAAATGAAAAGGACATAGAGGAATAAATTTTCAGAGGTACTTAAGTATGGATATTAGGATGCTATTGAAGAAATTAAATCCATGATAGTAAATTAACCTTTTTGTGGAAAAAAAAAAAGTTGGGAGCTGAAGCAGCCCCATCCTAGGAGCCATAGGTGTGTGTGAGGCAGTTGATGTTGATTTGCTTGAGCTCAGGAGGAGTGGAAGGAGTGGAAGGACGTGGTGAGGTGAACCAGGGAGCACATGGAAGCTCATTATACACCACCGTAGAATTTCTGCCAGGGTTTTTCTGGCTTTGCTTTCTGTGAGGCATCCAGTGTTTGTCTATCCAACATTAAGCACTGAGGTATAGGTATGGTTGGTAGATGTACTCAGTACTCCATCTGCATGGGAAAGCACAGTGCCAAGTAGACCACTAGGTTTGTAGTATTTCAGATGTAGTCCTAAGTCCATGAATTGTGGTGTTGGGACTCAAGCTGTCTCGTAATAAGCCAACTGATGCCTCTCTGCACCAGTGTCATTGTTCCTCCCTTTGGCTTTGGAAAGGTGACTGACAGAAGTAGTGGGACGGCTTCCATAGTGTGACTCACTGCATGTTCCCTGCTAATGGGAAAATCATAGCTAAAACTTTAGATATGTTTAGAGATTTAAAGATGTCACTCTGGACTGGAATCTCAATTATTTTTTTAACATAAACCAAAGTGTAGGTTATATAACAGAGCATAAACTAAGTGCTAATGAAAAAATGTAAACACTATTGCCATCTTGTGGCTTAAAGTTGCTTCAACAGACTTTTGTGCATGGATTATATACTCCCTCTGATGTTCTGTAAACATAACACATTTTCAATTAAATAGGCGAATCAAAGTGGCACCACACAGAAGCACTGTCCAGACCTGCACATCAGAATCAATTATAGAAGTGGAGAAACAATCCTGTTTGTCTAGGAGGACTAATCACATGGAGAGCCATCGGGAGCTGAGAGCACACAGGTCATTATGGAATGAAATAGCACTAGCCATATTTTGTTCCATTGAAACAAAAGGACATTCTGCAGGGATAAAACTTTTGCATGACTCCTTCATTTTTCTTGAGAAAAAATTACTGATGTAATAAGTATTGTTCTGTGATGGTTAAAGCAAATACTGGTCAGATTCCAACAAGAGAAAATATGTTGCTTTTTAAAATAAATTATTGTACAACATTAGATACAGAATGCTACGGGTATATGCATGTCTTAAATAATTATGGTTTTATTCTTTGCTTTCCAGATTCCTACCTGCGTATGCAACGAGACCTCTGAGCTCTGTAAGAAATAGGATACAATATTTAAAAGGGAATGCTGTCCTAGATCAGATGTGTAGTCTCTGTGTTTTCCACTTGAAGTTCATTGAAAACTTAATGTTGCTTGATTGTTTCACAAATACTTTAAATTTCGTAAATTGTTTAGCTGAATAAATTTTAGGAAACTATGTCAGACCATCAGATTTCATTTTGTTTTTCTGTATTCACTGACCACCAGTTAAGGAATAGAACTGAGCAGGAAAAAATGGCTTTGTTTGGCTTGGTTTGGATTTTTCATTGACTATTTTCTTAAGTTTTTTTTTAATTTATTTAGTAAAACTTCTTAGCTTTAACAGAAATATTGTAAGAAACAACATGTGGACAATTTATATAGGGCACAAAAGATGGATGGGCAATAACCCAAAACTATGAAGTTCAAGTGTGACACATTTTGATCTGTTTATTAATTCCATTTCTGCAGGTTTTTTTTCACTTGGGAGCACATTAAAACTCTGTACAGAGTTAATTTATATTCATGCACATTCTAAACTCTCTCTTTATATATGTATGCCCCATTTGTTTCCATGTATGATTTTTTAGAACCTATTGAAGCCCAAATCCTCTAGATCACACTCATTTGATTAATGTAGAGTCATGAATTTACCTTATGCTTCCGTGACAAACACTGCAAATGCATAAAGTAGTATAACATCTGTGAATTTAAGCCTAATGAAGAAAAGGATACAATATCTAAAATGTAAACTATTTCTAGACAGTTCTCTTTTAGAAAATATTTATCTTGGTGACATTAGTTTGTATGCAAATGCTACAGTGATTCTTGCTACTGGCATGAGTTGCATATTTTCCTGTGAAGATGAGGTTTAGGTTACTTGTAAAATATAGGTTACATTTTTGGTTTATGTTGGCCTATTGAGGCTGCAGCCATGACAGAAGGCAAACAATATACTGTCTGGATTGAACCAAGTCCTTATCACCATCTAGATCCAAATATGAAACTGTACCTAGTATGACAGCACCTGCTACTTCTGGCATTACACCTGACACAAGGAACAAAGGCAACAGACCTTCAATAGCAGGCCACCTTAGCCAGCTGATAGTAAATGTGAAGAGGGAAGATGCTGCCTTCCTGGCAAACAGGATCTTCTTTCTTCATTTCACCTTCCTTTGGCTAGGGAGAAAGAAAAATACCTTGGTTGCTAGATAGTGCACTTTTTTTCGAGGCTCATGTTAGAGACTCTGTTGTAGTAAATATTTGTGTCTTCAATGTACATACACTAAAACAGTTTTTATGAGAAAATTTAATAGTGATTACTTCACTGTGCATCAAAAAACAGTGGTCTGAATGTGCTCCTGGGAGTAAGATGATGTAAATCAATATAGGGAAGGATATAAATCATTCCGGGTCACTTTCATCCTAGACTTCCTCTCTTCTGCTTCTCTGCATTTAAGAGCTGATCTATTAGAAGTGTAGGTAAAGTAGGCAGCCCTTGTTGTTGAACCCTTCTAAGGTCAAATCTTTGAATGCATGGAGAAGGCCAACACCAAAAATTTACTTCCTTGCGACTGAGACCTTCTAGAGCTAAGCAGACACTGATTACAACCTTGGAGAATCTTTAGATTTTTTTCTTCCTTTATAAGTTAGTTCCTTCACAGGCCACCTCTACATAAGCAAATATATATTTTTTTTAAAAAAATGTATCTTGTTGAATTTTACTGATCCTCATTGTGACAATTCAAATATTTTCATCTATTTCACTAAGAATAAAAACACTGCACATGTGGTGTACGGATGTACATAGAAGAGAGTTGACCAAAATTCACATGGAAGGTACGGATATAGAAATTTAATGGATTTTGCCCAACTTTCCAACATGTATGGCTAACTGATTCTACCTGTATGAATCAAAAAAATAGATGACAGATTGCAGGTTATGGATGAGGCTGTTGGATTGCAAATGAGTGATCCAAACCGCAGCCTGTAATTAATTTTTACTCCACTTTTGAAAGTAACACATACCATGAGCAGATCAGAAAAGAGACTGTAATTCAGTGCCATACTTAAAATCTAGTTTCTTCTTTAGTCTCCTTTCAGTCTCAGCTCTATTGTCTGATATATAGAAAAGAAAGTAGAGCTATTTCACAGCTTTTATCTGTTGCAAGGGATCCCTCATATATTGTAACATGATGGTGCATTTATAGCAACCCTCAGTCACTTCACTGGCTCTCTGTCTTCTGGCCTCTTTGGTTAAACTGATGCAGGGAAGGTGGAATCTATAACAAGACAGCATAACAAGTCGCCTGAATGCAGAAGACAGATGCCAATATATTTCTAGAGTATGACATCAGTATTGGTAAATTTTCAAACATCACATATTGCTCCATTGCTATCTTACATTAATTTAGAGATACATTGACTTGTGCACTTGCTGCAGTATATTTAACCCTAGGAGTCCGATGAGGGTTTGCACCATGTGCTTATTTAATAATACTCATTTCTTGCACATGTTTCGACAAAGTCGTTGGGCAAAAAAGCCTCTTCGGGAACCATGCTTTTTTATTTTTCCTCCTTAAAGTGATGTCCATTTTTCTAGGAAAAGATCCTTGAAAAGCTGTTATAGTTTAGCTTAATGGAATTTTTTCATGACACCACACAGCTTTGCAGGGGGGACCTGCTGGGTTCTCACTGTCTGCCTATACCAGCTGGCTGGGGACAGGGAGAATATGCTTCACCTCGCACCCCCAGTGTGCCAGCTGCTGCTGGAGTATTGGCCATGGAGAGGCCGGGGCAGGGGAGATGAGATCCCTTGAATAGAGAGTCTCATGGGAAACTCAGGTCAATAAAAGTAGTTTTGCTTTCACCCTCTTCTTCCTAGAACAAAGTTGCTGCTCTCTGCCTGCTACCTCCCACAGTTGTCGCAGTTGCACGAATGCCCTCGCTCTTTGTCTTGGGACTGCAGCTGCTGCCACTTCTCTCGCTTCCAGGATGGGACCTGTGAAGGCCCCTTGCTGCCACAGCTGCCACAGCTGTGCTGTGCCCGCTGCTGTCTGCACCACCAGAGTGCCGCTGTCCTGATCTGCATCGCAGAGCTGCTGCAGTCAGTGCCACTCATGGGACGTCCCAACCCACCAGCACTGCCACTCAGCCACCCCTCACACCTGCCCTGGCATGGATTTGCAGCAGCAGCCACTTTTTCTCAGCAGGAGTCATTCGCCACTGCCTTCCAACTGCCACCTGCTCCCACCACCCACCGGACACTGAGATACCATTGGCAGAGCCAGAACCACTCGCCCGTCCCCGCCCTCCATGTTCCCTGCACCCCATCCCACACCACACCCCCACTCTCCAAGGTCCTTCCCGACTACCCAGCCGCTACCCTGGGACTGCTGCTCGGGAGTCTGCTCACTGCCACCAAGAAGCCCCTCAGTGCCACCTTCTGTCTGTGGCTGTAAGTGCACTGAAGAAAGAAAGTCCGGCTTTCTGTTTTCTGGAAAGTCTCATAATTTCAAATTTGCAGTAATTTGGAGGAAGGAGTTTCTATTCCAGAATATATATATATATATTTCAGAATATAGCATATATTCTTCACACTTTCCTTCAGTGTTTTCTTTTTTCAGCTGAACAAGTGTCATTTGTTGGGTTAGATATTATTCTGTTGCTAATCCAGAGCCAGAAATATTTGATGGTTGCCTTGGTTAAAACAGCTATTTAACCTGGTGTGTAAAGCAATAAGGATTTTGGCCCCGTTTTTCTTATTCTGATAGTTCATGACCATAGAATATGAAGTATTGTTCAATATTTCCCACATTTATATGCAGGTGAGAGGAACAGAAATATGGTTGGTTGTTTTCAGTGTAACCCTATCTATCTACACTAAAAATGTGGTAATGCCAGTCCACCTTTTAAGACTTAGAAGAACTGATTTAGCACTAATGTGTATGGAAAAAAAATGTGGCTTCAACCTGAAAGGCAAACAGAGCATGCCATTCTAGCTAATGGCAATCCAAAACACATGAAAGATATCAACTGAAATTTCATTATTATATTTAGAGTTCAAAGGACATTATCTTGCACTGGTGGAATGAAACTCAAGCTCTGATGGCGTTTTAATTTCTTTGCTGGTTATAACATTTACTGGGAAATGAGGATTTCTTTGTTTGCCTGTTCGTCTTAAAACAAATGAAGTATATTAAAAATAAAGTTTTTCAAATAGGTTAAGTGTTGATTCCTGTAGCCATAATGCTGGTGTAATATTTTGCTGCTGTCTCAAGATTTCAAGTAACTATGCACCTAATGCTCATGAGGATTACAGCACCACACACTTTCATAGGAAAACAGCTAAAAATAAAGTTACTAAAAATGTAGTTGTATCTGGTCTATACAGGGGTAAAGGGTTGTAAGTAGATGTGCATTACTTACTTTAGATAAAGGTGATTATTTGCAGTAGAAATGAAAGGAATTAGTCAGAGATATCTGAATAAGTTTAGAAAGGACTTACATCTTCACTGATGTTGATACATCCAGGTCTAGCAAATACAGGCTGCCCTTTGAATTAGAACAACAGGAGCTCTCCAACATGCAGAGAAAAAAAAATCTTAAAAATGGTGGCAATATATACGCCTTTCATTGTGCATTTTAGGAACCTACAAAATTTAATTTCTTTCTCAAAAGATAACAGATTCTTTTCGTCAGGTTCCTGGAAAGGTGCCATTTTGGAGTCCACATGCTTTTTCTTCCCTCTCTATAGCAAAAAAATAATGAAATATTTTTCTTTCCTCCCCCATCCCATCCTGGATAGTTCATAATTTTGTTGAGAAAAATATGGTCACGTCTGTGCCAATTTGAAAAAAACCCCCAGTTTTGACAAAAACATTTTTTATGTTTTTGTTTGAGGGGGTTTGGAGAGGTTCGGGCAGGCAAGGGAGTTCGTTTGTTTTGTTTTTTAGTTTTTCATTTCATCTGGGTCTGCCACAAAATTTGGAAATGTGTAAACTTGTCTTTCCAATTAAATGATTTCATTTTTTTTTCCTAATTGGAACTTCAGTGTGAATATGGCTACCACTTAAATAGCAAGCAGACCCATCGATATCTTGTCTATAGGGTTCACAACCAGATGGTGTCAAATACCCCTCTTCACTCAGACTTCAATAGTTAATCTGTTTCATATGCCTTGGGATATATTTTTCAGTAAGCAAAAGATATTCATAGTATGATTGAGAAGAGATGAAAATGCTCCGGCTGAATCAAAGGGCTATTTTGCAACATTTCAACAAAAAGCAACACAAGTGTGTACCAGGCCAGATAAAATTCTTATGACAGCTGTGTCTCACACACATTGTATCTCTTATTTCACAGAGGTAAAACAGGCTTTCACTAACAATTTGAAAAGAGGTTGTTACTGCATCACAGGAAAATCTGCCAATACCTTTTCTAAAAAGTTACAAAAATAAAAGTAGACTGTCTTTAAAATGAGGCAGTTATTAGGTGGTGAGATGCAGGGTGAATTCTTAACCCAGAAAGCAAGGAAGATTTCCAGCAATTTGCAGGCAATCATATTTTCTCAGACTGGCGTGCTCCGAAAAATTTCCTTTTGTACTGAGTACTACATGTTAAAGAGAAAGTGATATGCTGGTGCATGCTGAATTACTACTTCATACTGTGGGTTAACGTCCTTCGTGTTTGCTTTCCTTAGTGAACACAAGACATTGCAGGATGCTGAATATTGCCCAAATCTACACAAATTACTGAAAAGCTCAGCCTGGTAGATTTAGAAATTGACACAAAATTGTTCTTCTATAAATAGGGTCTGGGAACAAAAGTGATACAAATAGAAACTTACCACTTTGCTTAGAAAAAAGTCAATTTATAGGCAATGATATGTTTACTTAATTGAAAGGGTTTAACTGCTGAGAGAGCAGAACACTGAGTTACCCCAAGCATTTACCATCACAGACCTTCCTGAAAGGCTGTCACAAACAAAACAGAAGTTGCCTTCTGCTTCTTTGTTAATGTCTGCAAGAAACGGAGTCATAATTTGGAGAAAGGACTCCCAGAAACAAGTGGTATAAATGCATTTAATTTGAAATGCAGTTTCAAACAACTTGTAGCTTTTTCAAAAGCATTTTATTACCTTAAAATGGACAGTGTTCTACTCCTCTGACAACTTGGAATGCACATTAAAAATTCAGATAGCAAAAAATGTAATGTACCCAGGCAGATTTTTAGTGGAAATTGAAATGTTCTACTTGGCCAAGATTTGGAGGAAGTGTATCAGTTTTGGCAGGCTGGTAACATCAATGAATTCTGAGCTAGTATACAAGAAAGAATTGGGGGAAATAGAACTTGTTATTTTGCAATGCTTTTCCTTTGTCTCTGTAGTTCAATAACTGAAGAATTATTTTCCTTTTTATATGCATATGATTGTAAGGGTATGTGTGAAACTGACTACATGTCTTGCTCATCCACAACTTTCATGAAAATATATTAATATGGTGAGATCATGTTGTTATTCAACAAAAAAAAAAGACTTAAATGTATTTGTTGATATATTTTAGACCATTTTGAGCCAGTTGCATTTGGGTTATTCCCTGGTAATTTCTCCTGTTTACAAGTATAAACTATTTCATATTGTCCATTGAAAGATGGTTAGTACCTCCCATTTAATAAAATTAACACCTTTAGCTGTAAACCAAATAACTTTGCTTCAGTTCTGATAGGGAAAAAATTTTGCAGCAAAAAAATGGTGTTAAGTGCTTTAACTTTATTGCAGTCTCAGAGGGACTTCACTTGAAGAATGATTTCCTCACCATTGTTGGAGCTATGAGCTTGATTAAGCCCTTAGAGTAAGAGCTGAGCCAAAACACTGGACTATCCTTGAGAAACAGTGCAACAATACATAATAGCAGTATGCATTTTGTTTCTTAATCTAAATAATTCTAGTTAGGAAGAAATACTTGATGCCTTGGGAAATAGTTTGTCCTTAGTGTCTGTAGAGGTTTAAACACTGTTAGCGTTCAGGGGGGGTGAGTTCAATAAAGGTGACGGAGAAACTGAATAGAATGGCCAGCAAGGGGCTTTTATTACAAGGGAGTTATTTAAAAAAAAAAAAAAGGGACAGAGGGAAAGGGTATGAAAGGGTGTCTTTTCCCCTCTCGCTCTCTGGAAGCACCTTCGGCCCTTCAGCCTCTCTGGAAAACACAAACACAGGTGAAAACCAACCAGCTCCCTCCCCTCCTTTTGTCCGAATACTTGCTCCTAGGTTGAGAGGAATAGGTGGAATCCTGCTGGGGGACTGCAGACACTGGGCAGTGGAGCGGTGAAGCTCGTCCCAGCAGCGGCAGCCGAAAAAAGGGGCGGGCCCGAGCTGCGTTTTCACTTTTCAAGCTTTCTCCCTCGTCGCTTGAATGTCGTCACCTTCCTTTCCGGTCACAGCTAGCTTCCCATTCGTCCAGTTATTCGGGCTCAGCCTCACTTCCGGTGTTCTCTTGTTGGAGAAGTCACAGGTTCAGTCGTTAGGCGCCATCTTTGTTCGCATGGCTGCCGTACCTCAAGAGATGTCACAACGCCAATACGATGCCAGGGCGAGCTCTCCATTGCGGTCTGCCTGCAGCCGTGGCGCTGAAAATTCTCGGCCAGGCTGGCCTGGGGCTGCGGGCTGCTGCCTGCGCTCCTCGGGGTGGGGGTGAGAAGCCGCTGCCCCCCCGGCCGCTGCTCGCCCCAGGAAGCCACCGTGCCTGTGCGGGAAGGGACGACCCCCGCCCGCACACCTCGCCGAAGGGAGACAATGGGCAGAAAACAGAAGCTATCTGGGTTACAATGCACAAGATAGCCCCTGGGGCCATGCACGGACGGGGCTAGAAAAAACGCTGCTCGGCCCCGGCCTCGGGGACACCAGGACTGGTACAGGTCCCGCTCTTTCCCGGCCCCCCTCCCCCCCCACCGACGGCTTTCTTTTTGAGGAAAACTGAATTTTAATCGGGTAAGTGGGGTTTCGCTCTTACACCTCCTTTCAAAAGCCCTCTTTAAACAGCCACAGTGTCTTGAAGCCATGATAAAACTATGCCGTCTGAGTGCATGTGATGGTTTAAAAGTAAACAGGTGGGAAAAATGAACCCAATTTAAAAGAGATTACAAGTTAGAGTTACAATTTACTAAAAAGATTACAATACATACAGTGGTACAAAGAAAAAACGGTTTTGACCCATAAGGATGGATTACAACCCAGCACCCTAAAGACTAAAAGAGCACAGTGCTCATTAGCTCCTGTGCTGAGCTCTGCAGGTCCCCCTGGGTGCAAAGCAGAAGGGAAGAAAACCTGTTGGTCAGGATGATGGTCACAGTTCTGTCAAAGTAATGATCACAATCTGCTTGGTAGTGGTAGTCACAGTCCTGTTGAAGTTGTGTTCCTACTCTGGATCCAATGAGTGGTACTAGAAGTCCCAAAACCTGAAGATTATATATGCTCAGGTTCAGGTGGGAATGCCTAGTACCTGCCCCAGGGTGGGGAGTTTCACAATGGGTGGTTTAACTCTGTGAGTCTTGGGATATTTTTGGACTCTTTGATGATTTAAGTCGTTGTATCTGCCTCTTATGCTAGTGCAGCTGCGTCCATTAGCAGAGACAGTCCCTCCAGCTGGGTCTGAAAGTGTTAATGCCTCCCCAGAGGAGAATTATCACAGCTGAGTCATTGGTGTGAAAAGAGACACTCCCTTGCCTCACAGGATTTTTCTCTTTCCTCATGTATTGTGGCTTGAGGTGCCAGGTGTGCACTGGGCAGCTGCTATAAATGATTAATTATTAACAGTCCATAGAAATGCCATAGAAGGTGTAGAATATACAGTTTTGGTCATACCCAGATAGTGATAAACTGGTCCCGGCCCCTGTAACTAGGGCACTATCTCAAGACTTCGTCAACAATCCATTACATCATGTCATGCCGTCATTTCCTCTCTGTATGGTACTTATTCTACCTACTCCTAAAAACATTTTCCTAAAAATAGTTTCCTAAAAGCAGAAAATATGTCTCAGTGTTAAGTGTCTCACTCTGCTTGAAGATGTTGACTTGCTTCCTACTCCTCAGGTTTGTTGTGTGATTTTAGGAAAATAATTTAGGTTTTTTTGTCTTCCTTTTTATCAGGTCATAAGTTCCAAAAGGTGATAGAAGTTGTTTGCACTTATTGCTTCGCACCTTATGCTGTAGCATGTGTAAACCTTGTCTTGGCCCTTCAGTTAGCACTGGAGTTATATACTTAACAAAGTCTGAAGCAGGAGATCTGAATAAGTTCTTCTCTACCCACTCGTCATTTAGAAGCTCTTTATCTTTGCACTAGCAAAGTAGCAAGGAAAATATGTGGATTTGTTTATTTACTTATTTTCTGTCTATTTCTTTATAAATTGAAGCTGTCTTGGGAAAGCTTTTCTGTCAGAACAGAAGAGAAATTGTAATATATTGAAAATATTTCTAAACCTGATATACGAGTACCTTAGATTAAACTCCAGAGTCATCAGCCCTTACTGAACAAGTAACAGTGCCGTGCATCACATCAGCAGGCTAGCAGTATCCTCTTTCTGATAACAGAAAGACATTTGTTTCCAAATCCACAAAATAGAGATGCCATTAATGGGGAAATGCTTTTCTTGCTTTTCTTGCAGGTTGCCTTTCATAGGCAGTGGAGCAGTTATTTGTGTGGAGCAGCTGAAAAAATTTTGAAGAAGAGACTTTATGAAATTTTATGAAGAGACAAATAGTAAGGCAAAGTGTTCAGGATACAGCCATTGTGGAATTTTCTGTGTACTTCATAATACTAGCTGAATATTCATATCTCATGTGTTTCTCTGCGGTTGAGAAATGCCTGTAGTTGAAGATCATTGCCTGTTATGTAAATATCACCAGTACATATATTAGTGCATAGGAATTTATGCATTGTTTCCTAAGATACATTTTGATTGTCTTTTAGTCATGCTATCCAGTCAAAAACTAGCTGCCTCTTCCTACTTTTAAATTACTAGATCAAATGGGTAGATTAAACATTGCAATTCTGATGCTAATGCAATTTTTGTATACGTACTTCTACAAATTTTGGTTCAGAGATTGTCATAAAAAACTTTTATAACATTTTTTCTGAATCTCTTTCTGAAATAGATTACTGTGAAAAAGATGGGGCAGCAGATTAATTAGTGAGTAAGTGAACCAGTTAATTAATATTACAATTAAATCTGCCTGAGGTATGCTTATAGCATCCTTGGCACTTTTCAAGTAATGAAAAAGTGTCTGCTCTCTCTCTCATTCTCAAAGCTCCACTGAAAATGTGGCTTGTCTGAAACAATGCTCCTGTGAAGCTGGTCAGAATAAGGTAGATGAGGGAGTTATCATGAGGTCAGAACTATTTTGTGTTCTGTCTGTGTTAGGGCTATTCTACTGTTCACAGGACTGCAGTAGAATAGAAAATTCATAATTATATACAATATGCTGCCAAGAGATCAACTTTGTTGCTTTTGGCAATCACTAATGATTTTTTATTTTGCAAGAGCAGCATAATGTTTTATTTCTGCCCCCATTTTTCATAAAAAGTTAATTTGCATACATTTCTGCAAGAGTGAACCATGTTACTGTGGGAAAAAAGGCTCTAAGAATAGTCTGAAACACAGAAGATTTATCATAGTCTGAAACAGAGAGGATTTACCATGACAAATATATAGGGAAGGAAAGGTGAAATAAAATTATATAAAATGTTTCAGGCCCAAGCATTCGTGCTGTAAAAGGCTTATTTTTCCCTCTGATGGTAAATGCTTTGTGTGTCTGGTCATCACAATGTTGTCTGGGGGCTAAATCCACATCAGTGAGCTAGGATCAGTACTGAGCTTTGAACATATGCTCCCCACAGCTGATGATGTCCCAAGAGTGGTCCTCAAGCTCCATGTTTAGCACAATCTGACTCTGGAATTTACTAAGGCCAGATAAGCAATGCATTGAAAAGAGTGCTTAGATTCCTGTCTTCCAAAAATAGTCACTTTAAGCTCTGGGCTGGGAGCAACCATCTTCCTGGCTCTAGAATTCAGCACCTTATTGAGATTCCATTGTCACCACACAAACCTTACGAGGCAGCGGCCACAGCAATCCCTCCTGATGCTGTACTGATGGCATTACAGGAGTCATGTGCATGATGACCATACTCTGCATTGTCTACCAGGCTTAGAGCCTTATCTTTGTTTCTGGACATGCAGGATATAACCTAAACTCAAAGGGATTGCAATAAACTTACTTATTTATCTTTATTCTAAAGGTGAATGCAATAAGTTGCAGTAAAAAAATCACTGGAGAGGAAGGCAGGGAGAACAACAAGCTTGGCAACCTTGGGAAGGTTACAGTATTTCCAAATACGTGGATGGCAATGCAAATGAAGGTACCCATTTCTGCTGTTCATTTGAGAAATGGGGTAAAGAGAGAGTAAATCATCTTTTCTTTAGCTGTTTTTTTTTTTGTATGGTTTTTGTTTGTTTTTGTTTTTGTTGGTATTAGTCAGTGTCTAGGTCAAGATTTGTGAAGCCACCAAACAGTTCAGTCTGGTCCAGGACACATTTTCCCACTGGTGTGATTTGGGAAAAGTCCCAGGACTGCAGCATATCCACTGAGGAGCCCTGTTTTGCTGTGCTGCAATGCTGACACAGCATAACTACAATCTGCCTCCATCCAGGACTGCCTGCTCAAGAGCTTCAGGGCTGCAAAATCTGCTTAAACCTTGGATCTGTATCAGTGGCCAGACAGTAACTTTTTGTTACACTTTTTGTTTTGTGAAATCGCCTCTCTGGGTATCCGCTCTGCCGGCTCATCTCCATCTTCTGCTTTCCCTGTGAGGTCTTTAGGCCTGGGGAGATACTTAGGCTGCTATCGTAAGATTTTTCTTACCCTAGCTTTCTCCTTGCTCTGGTAGTGAATTTGGAGACTTTGAGTCAGGTTTTCCAGAACCCTGGGTATAAACAAATTTAGTCATAAAACTGATTTTCAGATTTATTTTTTTTTTTACTAGATTAATATAAACTGAAGGGACTCACTCTTCTTCCTTAGTCAACTATCAAAGCAGGAACTTTTTGTTTGGAAACCCTTGCAGTTTGTATTCAAATCATTATATTTCATGTTTTCCCACTACTTGACTATTGCTTTTTACATTTTAGCACTATTTTAAAAGGAAATGTGCAATTTATGACAACTAAAAGGCAAGAATGACTGAATCAATGCCATCATTGATTTCACTTGAAAGCAGAATCAAATGCTCAGTCAAACCGAACAACTTGGAACTTAATACTGCAGACTTCATTCAGATTTAATCCTCATTGTAAACACTGGGGAATTTGGTGTAAGCCTTTCATTATGAGAAACCTAGATCTCCATTGCAAAAACCACTGCAAGACTGCTAGTGGCAGTTAAATCTGTCCTTTGCCTGTGAAAAATTCTTCATAAAAGCTCTTTAAACTAAACCCATTTTGAATATGTTTGGAGGGACGAGAACAGGGAAAACAGGTTTGTTGATGCAGAGGGCGTGTCTGATAATTTTTTGTACTATGGCAACAAAATAGTAAAACTAGAATTTGTTCAAAATATAATTCACAACTAAGGCAACTTCTCATTTGGTGGTTCAGTGTAGCCATAATTGATTTTCATATCCACCAGTTCGTGAGACATTCAGGATGAAGTTAAGGCATCTGGTAAACTATAGATTGTATCTTTTATTCATACATGGTCCAGAGGAGGGGTTTTTGTATATTCAAGGTATTTTAGCTAATTATTCATTTATGTTCTTGAAAGCATAATTGCATTACAAAAATATACAATGACTATAAATCTTTGATTTACATGAGGAGGAAGTTGCTAGTCAGTTGAGAATAGGTTTTCCCTAAGCAACAGCTTTTAAAGAAATATTTTTTAGTTAATATAAATGGTACAAAGGATCTGAATATCATTCTTCTATTGTAAATCAGAAACTATTGCAACTACCTATATAGATTCTACAACACCATTAGTGTATGCACACTGATGAGAAGCATTTTTGCAAGAAATACACTTTACATATGACATTTAAGGCAGTTGTTTAAGGAAAAAGGATAATTAAAAGTTTATAAAAATGTATTATTTCCATTTATGCATTTTTAATGTTTTATAATTGCATTAGTGTAATAAAAATATGCTTCAGCATTTCTGCAAGCATTAGGACTGACTTGGTAGATTCTTTGAAGTGAAAATATTTTAAACTATCTCTTGAATTATGTTTCTTAATATGAAAACCTAAATATTTTTAGAGGTAGTTTTATTTGTTAGTGTAGTGTACTTGCCAGCTTAGAGATAGAACATGACTAAAGGGTATCTGTAAAAAAAGACATGGTCAGGTGCGTCTTGGTGCAGTGAATGCTAATATGACTTCACTAGAAGCACATTATGCTTTTATTTCTGACTGTATACTGAATTATTTACACCTTCGAGGCAGCTGATTGAACTGCAGCATCAGTCAATTAGCAAATCAAAAATTTATATGATTCCAATTTAGCATGGAGTCCTTCTCTCTTTTTTTTTTCTTTTTAGATTTTCACCCTGACAGTGACAAATTACTCCTCTGCTGGCTGAGATTGGAAATTAAAAGCATTTAGAGCTGCTCATGCATTTATGCTAATGAGAACTTCTGATATGATTTGCATGCAAAAGAGGACAATCTGAAAGCTCATCAGTTTTTCATGCTTCCGCATTTTGATGTAGTAGGATTTTTTCTGTTTTCTGCAGAGCAGAAAAATTTTTCTTGGGGAAACAATACTCTATGTGAACAAAAAGAGTTTTTCTTTTAAGTCAGAAAGTTCCGTTGTGTTTTTTTTTTTACCCTCCAGATTCTTGTCAAATCATTTGCTTTGCTGTTTCAGAACTGCAGCCCACATTCATTAGCATTTTAGATGTTTATCAAAGGAACGATCCAGGATCTGCCATGCAAGATTATAGCTCAAGCTTCATTTTAAATTCAGCAAGAAAAAAAGACCCGAGGACAGATGAGAAGAGGGATGTGCACTCTGACAAGCTTCTTCACAGATACACCCGAATTAATCCTATTTAGAGCAAAGTTTGATTAATCACCAGAGGTGGTAGATTTAAGTTTAGTGAAATAGTTAACTCTGACAAATTTTGGGGACCTCTTTGGCATAGCCTTTCTGAAATGCAAAAAAAGAAGCCAGGCAGTACAAATGAGACAGAAAATAACTTTGAAATTATTTTTTTAAAAAGCTCTTGATTAGTAAAGAGACATTTTTAGACATTCAGTTTTGATTTCCAATTTGTTATAACAAAGACAACATGGCAAAGAAGAATTTGGAGGTAACAGAAAATATCAGTGTATATATTTTGCTTTTGCAGTAGATGGAGTACTGTGTCCAGCTCTGAGGCCCATAGCTTAACAAGGACCTCCTGGAGTGAGTCCAAAGGGCCATAAAGATGGTCAGGAGGCTGGAGCACCTCTCCTATGAGGACAGGCTGAGAGAACTAGGGCTGTTCAGGAAGATTCCATAGCAGCTCTCCAGTACCTAAAGGGGATCTACAAGAGAGCTGAGAAGGGACTTTTTACAGCATGAAGTGATTGGACAAGAGGGAATGGCTTTCAACTGAAAGACAGTAGCTTTAGAACAGATAATAGAAAGAAATTCTTCACTATGAGTGTGGTAAGGTATTGGAACAGTTCTGGAAGTGTTTAAGGCCAGGCTGGGTGGTGTTTTGAGAAACCTGTTCAGGTGGAAGATATCCCTCCTCATGGCAGGGGGGTTGGAACAAGATGGTCTTTAGGGCCCCTTCCAACTCAACCAATTCTATCATTTTGTATATTCCAGGTACTATAATTAAAATAATTTACAAAGTAAAATGAGATCATTGTTTCCTGATTGGTTGCCATGTTTGAGAAGGCTGACCAGATATATCTGTATATTTTTGTGTTTTTGTGAATGTATAGTTTTTGTGTCGGAAACTATCCTTTTGATATTGGTAATTCGACTCTACCTGTTGTCCTGCATTTACAAGAATTTTTGGTGTGATATTACTTACTGAACGTTACCATAATCCATTAATTCTTTCAGCCACGAAAAGCTACTAGAGTTTTATTTGTAATTATTCATTCTATCTTATCTTTCAGTTGATCAGGTTCCAATGTATTTTTTAGTAAAACAAGGGCAAAATATGAGTTATGTCTTTTCATCTGAATTAAGAAATTAAATTCAGATCATAACATATTCAAACTATTCTTCCAGAATACCCTGTACATCTTGAATCCCTTTTAAACCCCAGGTACATGCAACAGCCCTGAAGACTTGCTGCCTTTCGGAGGTGTTATAGAAGAGAACATCATCCATTGAGTTCACCAGCATTGCAGCGAGGTGCTTTACAGCAACTCAAAGGCAGCCAACAGCAGGTGTGTACAATTTTTTGATAATATCTCCTGTCTTAAGTCAGTATTCTTGCTTCATATACTTGAAAATAAAATATCCATTTCTTCTATAATTGCAGCAATTCACTTTTTAATTTTACTGCATTGATGTCTGGTAGTAGATACTTTATTTCAGCCCTAGATGAGAAAGAGAGGGGTGTGTTAGGGTAGTCATGGAAGGGGAAACAGTATGAAGTGTCAAGAAAGGAAACTGGGAGAGAAGGGTCCTGCAAAATCTTAACTCAGCCTTGCTTGTCCTCTTGACACATCAGAAGTTATGGTACAGTGGAAAGTGCTCATACAGTGTTATCCTTCTGCAAAACCCTGCTGAGATAACCTATCGGAAAAAAAGATATATGGTGACAGGACAAGGCATAGTGGCCTTAAGCTGAAAGAGGGAAGGCTTGGATTAGATATTAGGAAGAAATTCTTGCCTGTGAAGGTTATCAGACACTGGAACAGGTTGTCCAGAGAAGCTGTGGATACCCCACCTCTAGAAGTGTTCCAGGCTATGCTGGATGGGGCTTCGAGCAATCTGGTCTAGTGAAAGGTATCCCTGCCCATGTCTGAGGGTTGGAACTAGATGAGCTTTAAGGTGCCTTCCAACCCAAACCATTCTTTTATTCTGTGATTCTATGAAAATACTAAATTAAGAACACAATTTTCCTAAATTGACACCTCATGCAATCTGAATTTTCTCTAGAGTTGATTTCCTAATCTCTGCTGAAATTCACTTTGTCTGCACAGAGTCAAAGAAATCCTGATCTAAGAATCTACTTTGTAGGTTCTCAAGCATTTACTTTTATCCTTGCAGACATATTGCATTGTATTGCTTACAATTCTCTTCAGCAAGAGGGTTTGCAAAGGCTTACATTCAGTGACACTCACAAGTTATTATTGTCTTGTTTTTGAATGAGGTATTTTTGCTTCATTGTCCTCAAGGGTCATTGCCTGTGGTAAGGAGGAGTTTTTGCCCTTTGGCTTTTTTTTTTTTTTTTCTCTCAACTGCTCCTACTCAATTCAGATTGAGATTGCAAGGAAGAACGATAATAATTTTGGAATAATTTAGATGCTGGCTTAGTTTTCCAACATAATGCAGTTAGTTTCTCATCAATGGTAAGAAAATATCAGCCCTTGCTGCTTACAGTTCATGTATATTGAGCTATATCTCTTCCACTGTCTTGGCAAAACATCATTTTCACAGGGTCTTCATGACCTATTTAGGAGGGCAAGCCAGTACTTCTTTATCCTTCAATAGACACCTTTGTAAATCGCCTTTTGTCCTTCAGGGAAATAGGTTATCAACAAGTACTGGAAGTGAAATCAGAAACCTCTGGTCTGGAGGTGTCAGCCATTTTACATTACTTTGGGAATAATCTTCTTCCTTCTTCCTCTCTGTCAGCACGGATTCTAGCTTGCCAGGCTAACGAGTTCAAATGGGACATCTTCCGAGCCCTGAAGCTGATTCTTCTCAGGATTTATATGTTCATGTGCTGGTGGACCAGCTTCCTTGAAGCTAGTTCAATATCTTAATATATTTGTTCTCAAATGCAGCAAATGAGCAATAATTACGTTTGTGAACAGAGTGCCTCAACCACTAAAACTACTCTTTGGTGTTGTAATTGTGGGCATCATCCTATGTTCAGCAGGGAACTGGGGATGTTTGACTACAAATTTACCTGTCTTCTTGCAACATACTGACAGAAAATTGTTTTATGATCACTTACTCTTCCTGGAGATTTCTCAGCACTTGCAATTTCCCATTTATAGTTCAATTTTGATCAGTTATTGCTGAGTTTTATGTGTGCCAAGACCTCTTTATATAGATTTCTGTCTGGTCTGCTTCTGTAGCAGACTTTACTGGCAAATTATTTGCTTTCTCCTGTTCTGGTAGGAAACCATAATGTTGCAAATTCTTATTGTCTTCATAACACACTGAGTGTGACAAAAGGAATTACTGGGAATAATTTTCCATTCTTCAGTTTACATCTTAACGCCAATGTAGACAAAGTCATGAATAGTTATAGGAAGTACTTTAGAAGTGTTGTATTATATTGCCATGTTCTCTGTGTGAAACTCTCCTTGAAGTCAATAAGAGTTGTGTATGCTATTCAGTGGCATAATCAGGCAATAAATTATGAAAGCTCTGCAAACACCAGACATAACAAGCCACAAACAAACGACACTAACAAGTGACAAAAATACCCAGTGTTATGCTAGTAAAAGACTTAAAGCTAATAGTTTTGAATGTGATAAATTTCTTATAGCTGGTAGGATTTGGCAACCTCTAGGAAATGGATTAGAAGCAGCAGCTTATCTTGTACACCTGCTTGTTGCAGTGTTTCCAGCCTCTTCCACTCAAACAGTGAATCTCAATTGCAACTATGATGGAAAACAGGGCTGAATTAAGCCTTGCATGCTCCAGCATGGTAGAATTTTCCTGCTCCAGGAGTCCTCATATGCTTTGTTTGGACTCAAATTTAATTTTCAGGAGAGTTTAAAACAGTTCTACCATAAAATAACACTTTAAGTCAGTGATTACACTACATGTTTGAAATCTCCTCCCAGAAATTTTGTTTCAAGAAAAGCTGTCTGCAAAAAGTGCATTTGAAAGCATACTTTTTCACACTACATTTTAAATGTTAAAATAAAATTTTCAAAAATGTCCAATTTAAGCCTATAATCCAAAATGGAATTTCTAAAAAATTTAGAAGATCTTGACACTTACAAAAGGGACTGAGAAATGTGAGCCTTGTATTGACTAAAAATGACATTCTGAGATTGTTCTCTCACATCTTAAACATCAATTAAGAATAAACAAAGGATCCCAGAGGTCTCAGATTGCTGTAGGCTTTAGAGCTAAGTCTAACTTACAAGAAACAAGATCTTTGTAGAATATAGCCCTGCTTTCTCCTCAGAGTATTTGTAATGGCAAGATGACTATGTGCTGAGATGCTGCAGCTGTTATCAGAAGGCAGCAGTTTATCACAAAGCAAAGGAAAAATGGGCTGTCATTGCAATGGTTTTTCTGTCTTCCCATTTGGAGGATGCATCTGTGCTACTGCTTGGACAGTAATGGTTTTTGACTGACTATGAAAGCATACTTGCTTTACTGCTTGCAGAGTAATTCTGAAGTCCAGGATATAAAAGGGGATGTGATGCTCCAGCCAGTCTTGCTGGATTGTAATGCTAGATTGGCCAAAAATCAGTTGGGCTGACTCAGCCCCTTCTGGCACCTTTTTCTTTTGGTTCGAATAAGCTGAAATTACTTTCAGGTTATTCTGTTTGAAAGAAGACTTGTGGTGGTTTCCCTCTCACTGTTCCTTAGAATAAAAAAGAAATAACGATGCAGGAGAGGCATTACTCTTCCAAAATCCTTCACTCTTTCTCCAACAAAAGCAATTGAATTACCAGGGAGATGCTACATTCCTTTGTCAGAGTCTTCACCAGAGGTTTCGCCATTAGCTCCTGTCATAGCTCAGTAAATCAGTTTGCTGTAGGTTTCAGTACCACTTAGAGAGGAAGAACACTCAACAGAAAGTGAGGAGGAAGGGCTCCACAAAAAAAAAAAAAGACAAATACGGCCTATCTTGGCTTGTTTAAAACCGTATCTGTTACCATACACCACCTGTAAGACTTCAAAGCTGAAAGCTGGATTCAGCCAGCATTCCATCCTGTGCCGTGTGGTCAAAGCACTCAAGGCTCAATCTCTCTTAACCGATGCATTCTTGCTCCTCCGCCCTCAGGGGGAAGAAAAAAAAGAGTATCCTCTCTCCTTGGAAGGTCCTTCTACACATTTGAAATTCTCCTCCCTCTCCTTTGGTCTCACTGTCACATGGTTAAGCTCTCTGTTTACAGGAGTTACCACTCCATGATATTTTGATTTAGCTTAAAAAATATGATTTTGTAGGCAGATAAGTATTTTTCAATTCTGGCAAAATCAAGGACTCTTATGCAAAGAAAACATGGCAGTAAATACTGCCTTCTAATAATTTATTTTTTGTGTGGAGAAAAAAAACATAGAAGTGTGCGTTCTTCATTGATATTCATTTGGTCTTTCTTGACTTAACTTTCTTTGAAAAAACTAAAGGAAGATAGAGGGAGCAGGGAGATATATAATTCCCAGAAAATATTTCATAGATGGGCATTTTCTTCCACAATTCAGTGGTGTTGACAGCGAGAAAATGTCTAGCACTATGTTAGTAATTACAGAAGCACTCTGCTTCAGTCTACAGTTTCAAAAAGACACTGTACATTTTTCATGTCTGAAGAAAATTATTGTGGACATTTAACCAGCAATAAACTTAGACTTACAAGCAGGTTCTAGATTTACTTGAATTACTTTTATGTGTGCCAAGACAAATTTGGCTTACCTTTATATTTCTGTTTACCATTTATTGGCTTATACTGTCACAGTAGTTGCTTTATGTGGAAGGGAAGACAGACTGTTTTTTTGCTGTTCCATTCCATGTGAGCTGTTGGATACAGGTTTCACGCATGTATTTCATAAACAGTCATGAACAGACTAGAAGGCTGGAAATGTCATATAGCACTAGGACTGGACACATGTGTGACTGTTTATATTTCTTAAAATGCACTTCATATCTGCTCTGAGGTAACTTTGTGCCTATTTCAAGATACCACTATCATCCTATCTCCAGGACATTTAGATTCATCTCAGTATTTCATGTTAGTTGCTCTGTGTCCAAGCTGTCCAGAAAACAAAAATTCTGTTCTATGAAAAAGCAAATATTTAGAAGTTGGTGTTGTTACATATTTGGATAAAAAAAAGATCTTCAGTAATCTCTTACAAAAATGAGGTGACAAAACTGGGACGTCATTCATTTGACAACAGTTCACTGGTTAGCCCACTCACTTACCTCACTTTGAGCATTGATGTAATTATGCCTTCTTCCACTCAACCAAAGTGTGGGGCGTTGTTGTTTGCTCTCAGATGCCGGCGGATGTTTGCCTCCCAAGCAGGGCTTAAGAACTTTTGCAGAGGTTTGTGAAACATTTGTTAAATTATTCCAGCCAGTTTCACATCACTAACTTCAGGTTAATTGCTCTGATTCTTGAGAATTCTTTCATAAACAGTCTCACAAGGGTATTTCATACATATATGTTTTTAGGGAGCGCCTCGTATGAAAATTCTGATGAAGGTTTCATAGAGCTACAAAAGATCTTGTTTTTGCTTAATGCACTTTATATTTCATACTTCTAGAACAATTTTCTAGATCTCCTCATAAGAAAAGTGTTTTGAAGGTATGCTGAGAATAATTTGTCTTCTGGTTTCTAAATAACTCCAGCAAAGCTCCTTCGTTCTTCGTGAAGTTGATGAGCCTAATGAGATATATTAATCTGAATACAGCTCATTGTCCCCGCTAAAGGGGCGATCATTTTTATATTCCCTTCTTGGATTTATGTAACTCTGTAGTTGAATACAAGTCGTTGGCTAGTCTGTAGTGGCTATTTAATGAGTAAATAGAATAAAGGTGAGAGAGAGATGCTTCATCTGTATTTATTTTCTGACATAGCTGACAGCTAGAGTGATATCTTGTCCTTTCTTCCTTTGTTACAGCAATACTAATCATACCACTCAGAGACACATTCGCCATTATATGTAATTATGTGCAATATGTTTATATTATAATATTTTATATTAGTGAGGCATCGGTTTCATAATGTTTTTATTCTCAAATCCTTTCTGATACAGATTATTTCAGTTTATGCATATTTATAAACAATATTTGAAAGTACAATATCACATTAATTATAATAGAACATTGATTTGGAAACAGGACCAACTAGAGAACTGATCTCCATGACTGCATAACTTGCTTCTCTCTCAAGAGAAGCAACATTTTGTTATGGCTTGGGGAGCTTGTAATACCTTCAAGAGATTTCACCAATGTGAGTTTTTGCAAAGTCTGTGGTTCTTTGATACTTTAAATCGCATAAAGAGAGCGTGCTACACACATTTTCCTAAGAGAACTTCTTTAAATTTAGTGAGAAGTAAGCATTTTGGGAAAAGTATCATGAGTAGCATATAACTAAAGTAAAAACATTACATTAAAAGCAAAAAAAGACACCATCCACACGCACACCTAATCCAAAGCAATCAGTAACCCAGTTTAGTAGAATATAAGCCCCTTGACTTTAAGTTACCCAAAAGAGTGAAGAAAGAGAGATTGAAAGAGTAAAGAAAGACATGAGATTAGAATAAAATGTAGCTACCATTGAAGAATCCTGTGGAGATTACATCACAACAGTAGCATCCCAAGAAAAAACCCAAAAGGGGGACTATACGTGCTGTATTTATGGGGGTTTGGCCACCATGGCCACTCCCTCGGGGTGGGACATTCCATTCACTGACCAGTCAATGCCTTTCAGGCTACAGCAAGAGATGCCACAGCCAGCCAGGAGCTCCAGGGGTGTGGTGTGGGTGGGCTGCCAGGCAGGCCTTCCTTGATGGACAGGCAGCCACATGGCTCTGGGCCGTGTGCGTGTACTTGGCCGTCTTGGCTGCAGACCAAGTGCTTGCAAGCTGAGGCCTGCAAGGCCTTCTCCCTC
>VXBA01005913.1:1258723-1292924 GCA_013399895.1 Serilophus lunatus
GAATCTGGTCTCTCACAGACCTTTGCTTTAGCTGCCTTAAAATACAGACAATGACCAGAAGTTATTGGGAAAGGTTGCTACTTCTTATATGGTTAAAACAGATCTGAGCAAACCTTGATCCTTCAGAAGCCTTTTGAAAGACATGTTCCTCTATGGAGCTATTATTAATCCCAACAGAAATGGATTTTCACCCTGTCTGATCACCGCTTCTTCGCCTCCTTTCTCCAACTCAGTTAGCAGATTAGCCAGCAGGCTGCGAAGTCTGAAGAAGTAGGAATTAAATTGACATTTATCACACGCCGAACTGTGCAGTTACCCAAGTGCACAGCCATACCTTCAGAGAGTCTTGTCCCTAAGGACCCCCAAGGATGGGTAAGGAAATCAAAGATGCCATCAAAGACTCCTTCAAAGTTATGACACTATCCTCCACAAAAACGCTTCCCAGTGGCGTACAGATGAGGCCCTGGTGGCACAGTTCAGAGACAGGTGGTGGGAACAGCAGCACTGGGAAGGTGAGGGACTGTATTAGTGTAGTCGACCATTAATAAGGTTCTGCAAGTCAAGCATAGCTCCTAAACATGCTGCCATCGGCAGAAGGAAGAAGATATTTTGGCATTTTTTTTAAACTGTAAAGTCGCAAATACATGTAATATCACAGTGCTGACAAGGCAGATGTAGTCAGTAGATTTTAACAGACTGAGGCAAACATAATTATTTAGGCAATGAAGTATACTCTAACTACAGCCATTTTTCTGTGTTGGTATGTTACCTCACATTAATGTGATAAATATTTTATCTAAATGTGAAAGCATCTTCAGAAGGCACCTTTGTGCAATTCAGGCAACTTGTAGGATATACACAAAAGTGAAAGGCCTACACCACTTTATCCAGGTCTCAGTAGCTGTTTCATATCTCGTTTTGTATCAAATTGAATACATGATCATTGTCTAGGTGGTAAAGCGGTGGACCAGACTGTTATGCATTACATGAGCTACTCTTACAGATAAAAACAGTTTTTAAGGTTGCTGAACTCTCTGTGTTCAAGAATGTTTTGGGATTCACTGTATAAATTACAATTCCATACAGTGACAAAACAAGATATTTCTGTATTTAAGGAAATAGTGGGAGTGGGAAAAGCAAATATTTTACCTGCACAAAATATAAGTAAGGGAAGTGGATGAGTACTTCAGCTATTGAACTGCACTGGAGCTGCTCACTCCATGCTTTCCAGACTCTGACATGACCAGATCTACCACACACTTTAAATATTTTCACCTCAAAACCGGACCATTGGATGTCTTCCCACGCACAGGGGATCATACCAATGTGAAGGTTGTTTCTGCAGACAAAACTACTGACAAACCTCTGTCTTGTGGCTTTCCTCTGACTGTCAGTTCTAAATGTTAGTGATGACATTCTCTGTAACAAATAAAATAATCGTAGCACAAATACTTTGCTGGTGAACTTCATTTTTAATCCAATCATGCTGATAAAAATATTCAATGTTAATATCTTGCCAAACTAATTAAGATTTGAGGTTTTATTTTTCTTTATCTTCATTTAATCAGAGAAAGAGAAGATCCAGGAGTTGAAAAGATCTCTGAGGAGAAGAGTAGAAAATAATTACAAAAAGAGAAGGCAACAAAAAAGAATTTTGGAAGAGCAGGAAGGTAAAGGATACTTTTAACAAAGTCATTTTTATGATATGTCACAGAAGAAGAATTTTACAGTGCAATCATATGTATTTATAGTTCACTGTGCATTTTTCTGTTTTGGCTATTCACTAATTTACTTTAAAATTATTGTACATATTTTGACTACATATTTTCCAAATAAGTTTGAAGAACATATGAGAAAATGCAGTTAAGCAACAATATCCAGTAATATTTTCAGTGGACCATGTGATCAACACACAGACGGTCAAGACAAATACATATAGAAACATCGAATAATTTGTCATAGAGAGTCCTCACATTACAGCTATGGAGAATGTGCCACCAAAGTCAGGGAACTGACTCATTTTAAGCTTCAGGGAAAAAGCCCATTTTATACCTCTACCTAACCATATACTGTGGCATGTTCTACCTCTTCTGCTTCATACAGGCTGCTATAGCAATTTGTTTCATGTATGCTTCACAGAGAATGCTTACTTTTTAAATATATTTATAGGTTATAAAAATTAGATTTTAGTGGGCCTCTGATGTTAATAATCTCTAAATGGTTGCAGGGTTCTGTGGTACAAAGAAAATATAGAAGGAGATGATACTAAGGGACGATTGAATTTGTACGATTCTCCTGCTATATTCCACTTGTTCTTTTCATTTCCTTAACACAGTTATTTAATAATGGCCTCTGATAAATTTTACACCTAAAGCGTTGTTATGAAATATTCAGAAGTTACTATATTTTAATGCTGCTGAGTAAGTACTTTGCTTTTATTCTCTGGTGGGTTTAGTATGGAGCTCTATTGCTGTATGAAAGGCTAAACAACAGTAAAAAAAATACAGACTTTATATTTACAGTTTGGCAACAACATGCATACACACTTTTGAGGGCATGTAAGGCTTGAAAGGCCAGGTACCACCAGCAGGTACTCTGGCAGGTTGAAATCTCCAGGGAATAGCTCACTGCAGAATAGAGAAAATGAAAAAATGCATGGCTCTGCCACTTTATAATGAGAAGTACTACATGTTTCTGCTCAGGGAGGAGTTGCTCATGTTGATTGCCTCCTCAACACCTTTACAATATCAGAACTCAACTGTTAGTCCAGTTCCTTCCATGTACAAAGGACACACCTGGGTAGGAGTATGACATGTTGCTTAATATTTGTATCGGCACTTTTAAGCACTAATCTGCAGGAGTACTGCCTCTGCAGAGGGGCATGAGATAAGAATTGCCTGCTAGTTTTCAACAAATGTGCACAGCTCCTAGAAATCCATTTCTCTCTTTTTATATCCCTCTGAATGCTGCTGCCTTGAGAATATTCTGACTTTTCCTTTGTTTATGATGGCTAATCCTTTTCTGGCAGTAAACAAAGAATTTCTTGTTAAACAACAAGTATTACCTATAGTTTTTATCTATGGCAGCTTGTACTAGCTATACAGAGGAGAATTCACCTCCAGTGTCCAGAGTTTGGAAAGCAGAAAGCATCTTGTATGGTGTATTGTGTCTGTCTGAGATGGAGTTCATTTCCCCATAGCAGCCCTCACAGTGCTGAGCTTTGCAAGGGTAACTAGAAGGGTGTTGATAACACACCAGTATTTTGACTGCTGCTGAGTGCAGAATCAGGACTGTAACAGTCCTTCCCCAATTGAGGGCAAGATTCTGGATGGGGAGGACACAAGTAGGCCAGCTGACCCAAACTGACCAAAGGGATATTCTATGCCATATGATGTCAGCTCAGATATAAAAGCTAAGGAAAGGAGCAGGAAGAGGGGGCATTCATTGTTTCCAATGGTTGCCTGCTAAGGAACCACTAACTGTGCTGAAGCCCATCTTCTCAGGAAGTGGCTGGACATTGCTGCTGATGTGAAGTAGAGAATAAACTTTGGGTTTTTTCACTTCACTTTTTTGTGTGCAAATTTGCTTTTGCTTTAGTAAACTGCCTTATCCCATCCCATGAGTTGTTTACCACATTATGCTGTTCCCCCTGCCTAGCTGGGAAGCAAGGGGATAGAGTGACAGGGTGGGCATGTGGCATGCAGCCAAGGTCAACTTATAATATATGGCTAATGCCATGGTTGTGCTCATATAACATGCAGCTGAATGAATGAAGATGTCCTCATTCCAAGCTCTTGGTGATAAAAACATTTCTAAGTAGAAACCATTCCTTCCATCAGGACAAATATGGAAAATTGAGTGCTTCTGCCTGCCTAGTCAATGAAGAGGACTCAGCACTGTTAGCTGTTCTGCATGGAAACAGGGAAACTTCCCAACTGGCTCAGAGAGAGAGGCCACCTCCATAGAGCCCTGGGGGAGCTGAGGCTCAGAAAGATGCTTCAAACTGATGACACTAGGAGAGACAAGCATAAAAAGGCATAAAGGTAGAAAGCAAGCAGGTTTTAGGTATTAATAGGAGTTTTGAGAACTGAGTTATCACATAACCTCTTTTACCCAAGTCCCCTCTGGTTCTCATGGCTGGTATTGAATTTCTGAGTCTGGAGGACGGTTCTGTTTTCCATAAAATTTCAAGTGACAATGAAAGATTCTGGATGGATGGTTTAATGAAACACTTTCACATGGTTCTCTAGAGTGAAGTCTAGATCAGCTTTAAATGGAGTAATTTTCTCTGGGAGATAGCAATTCAAGAGTGATTGACCTGCAGAGATCTGCCAAAACATGTGAAGTTCTGCAGTTCCTCCAGTCCTAAGAATAAGCAAATAAAATTTGTGCTGAGGAGTGGTCAGGATTGGAGTAGAACACTGCAACAACTGTTTAGTTCTTCATCTTTCCAGTACCCTAACATTAACGGGAGAGACATGAAGTCCTTTCCTCTAACTTCTTGCCTCTTGCCATGCTCTGTCAACGGTGCCTTTCAGCAGTACACCAGATTTTTATTTCTAGCAGATGCTGGGCCCAAACATATTTCTTTTGTTCTTAACCCAGAACAATAGGTTAAAACCGTCACCCTGATATCAGCGGTGTTAAAGCAGAATAAATTCCCATGGAAAGTATAATATTCAGATGTGCTGACACCTTGAAATAGTTATCAAAGAGCACATCAAATCATTATCCATCTGCTTCTTAGTTGTCATTAAATGTGGTTATTATTATATTTTTCAGTGAGAAAAGGTTTTCACAGTGGCAAAGACACATCTCTCAAATCATATTTTGATTACAGGTCATTATAAACTTAGGTAATTATAGTTCTTTAAAATAAATGCAAGTGTATATTTTCAATATTTTAATTTTGTTTTTACCTTATTCCTCCAACCCATCGTGTTATAGGCTGCTAGAACAGAAGTGCTGAGAAGATCTTTTTCATAGCCTTTTAAGGATTGCTGCTTTATAACAGGAGCACCTTTCAGTCAAATGCATAAAGAAGTTAGGACTAAAAACTGTAGGTTTTAGGCAATCTGGAAATTAAAATATTTGAAAAAAATGAAATGAGTTCTCAAACAATATTGTCCCTTTTTTTTTAAGTTATGAAGTATTTTGAAAAAAGATATCTCTTTTCACACAACAGATAGTGAGAATTCTAGTTTCAAAACTGAATTACAAAATAAAAATGTGACTGTGAAGTTTGGACCAAAATAAGCCATTTCACCTCATAGAACATATCTGTCAATATTATTAATATTCAGTGATCTTTGTTCCAAATGGAATTTTTACAAAGATTACACAAATAAATACATTTTACATTCATGTTTATTATGAAAAAAGACATCCTGTTCAGGGACAGTGCTATTTGCAGATATCTTCTCTTTTTCCCAGCCTCCCAACTGCCTTGGGAATTGGTGCTCACTGTTTTCATCTTCTATTGACTTGAAAGGAGTGACTCCTGAGTTACAGAAGCATAAATAAAATTAATGATGCGCTTTATTCTCTCACGTGGTTGCTAAAGGAAAGGAGAAGAAAATGAAAGGCCTCCCAGTCCTGGGTAGGTGCTGTTTACATGCTGTGGGTCTACTCAAACCTTTGATAGAGAGATTTGCTTTTATACATACGAGGCATCATTGTCCAGAGCTGCTAGATGAGGCTAGCTTCTGAATCACAACACAAGGATGATTCTGTCTCTCCTTGCAGGGTTATTCACACAGGGTGCCCAGAGGAGCTCAGCAGCAACCCCTTCTTCCACTGCCTTTACACTGGCTGTGCAAAGCAGCAGGCTCCAACTCTGCAGCATGCTCCAGATCTGCTCTCCCCCTCAGCCTGACTTTAGGTTGTCTTACACCTCGCTGAGCTCAGTGATGTGCTGCTGTAGGTCAAGTCTCTGTCACTCAGCCATGGCAAACTTACGGAGAGAGTGGTGACTCAGGAGCCTTTTGCAAACCAAAGTCTCTGTCTCTTGGATAGGTGGGATATTTTCTCTCTCAGGTAAGACAGATGCTGCTGGCTCCTTGCTTCTGCTGAATCTGGCATATGTGGCCAAAATATCACCCATCTGCCTCAACCTGAAGGCATGCATAGGGCTACACAAAAGAAAGCTATAGCACTTGCCTGAAAAAAAGTTGAAGTAAAATACCAATTGTATTTTCCTTAGATAAAGAGAATTTTAAAAAAAAACAATCCTTTTTTGCTCACTCTTTGGGAATGAGGTGCAAACTTGAGTATTTCTGTGCTGGAAGATTGGAAGAATACCTGAGCAAGATCACATTGATGTGACTGCAGAATTAGCTCTGTCAGATCCCATCCTTTGCAGAAGGAGATTCCTTTCTGAAGAGATTCACTATTTAATGATCATCAAGACATCTTTGTTGAAAGTGAAGTTTAAAAATGGAGTGCTAGGACTTAAAAAAAAGCAAAGAAAATAAGAGTACAGAGCCAGTCATTTAGTTCAGATAGCATCTTTATTTCTTTCACACCTAAAATGCATTTTTATAGTGTGTGTGTGCATAACTCTGTGTGTGGACATTTATGTGTGTTACTGATCAAGGCATACACCATAAATGGACTTCCTGAGTTTATTGGACTTACTGAGAATTTAAGATCAATGTGCTCAGATCTTATTTTCCTTATGCAAGAAGCAACATCAACGATTTAAGAAGCAGTTGTTGCAATACACAGGTCTGTCAGAAAATCCTGCTTTCCAGCACTGTGCCTGTCCTAGTATCATGTGGCCAAGCAAATATGCCTGATATGCTCATAATCCCGGAGCCCTTCTCATGCCTTCTGATTATTGTGCCTTCATGTGTTTTAGCATCTGTGTAACAGTATAAACCTGTGTTTTTACTCAAAAAAATGCTTGGGATTATTTCCTAGAGATTTGTGGCTGGCAGTTTACGTGTAGTGAGTACCCTTAAATAAAATCGTCACTGAACATGATTTTACATGTCAATCAAAACATGTATAGCATGTATAGCTACAATTTTTCCACTTAACTTGATCATCTCCAATAGTTAAAACAAGTCAGATAACCTTGTTGGTCCAAGTGAGGCAAACAGTAGATCAAAAGAATCTCGAAGGACAAACACATTGCAAAATATTTTCTGTAAAGCTACAGTATGAGACAGGATTTTATTCTGTGGAAAGCTCTAATCTGGATTACTGCTCTATTGTATTACAGATAAGAGAAGGTAAAAAATAGATAGAGAAGTTTCCTAGGAAGGTGAAAGGTTGGAGCTTTCTATAGTGATCTCTGCAAATACTTCTCTTTTCAAAATGGCTTTATTTTTCTCTAATCCACTCTACATATTTCTTGCAAGTGCAGTTTTGCAAATACATTGTCCAGAATTTCTTTCTCTAATCCTAATTATCCATCAACCATCTTCCCTCTTATTAATTAGTACTCAAATTTTAGCAGCAGCTTGAACCGGGTCACTGTTCACACGTTGAAACAACAGATGCAAGGGGGTTTGTGAGTGACAGGATAAAAATTAGGCACCATCTTGGCATGAAGTTAGAAAAAGATGTTAAGAAACCTCTCTGCATTTCATATTGGAATCTATTCCACATCTCCAAGTACTGTATATACTGTACAAATGCTTCATTTCAAGTCTGCCAACATTGCCTCTCCAATTTGTCAATCCTGGAATTCTTTTTAGTAAGTGCTACAAATGTACGACTCATTGTTATTATGTTCCATTAGAACATTTGCCAGTTTTGAAGTCTGTCAGATATATGCGATAGCATTTGATGAATCACTGCTGAAATGATCCACTACAAACAACATCCAATTTTTTGGAGTGTTTGCTACCAGTATTGATAAGTATCTGGGGTTTAAATGCAATGCTGCTTCTACACACTCAGTCATATTGCTTACTGCAAACATTTGGGATGAGTTTGCTATTGACTACTTAATTAATCATCTTGGCTCATACTTTTTTCTGTCAGTCAAGGATTCACTAGCCTACTTTCACAATGATAATTTGTAAGAGAAAAGGTGGCACATTCAGTTGCATGGCTGATTTGGTAGCCTTGTTGTGTTTCCAACAACGGGGCACAACAACCATAGTAAATCTTCATTTTTATTTGAGGCTTGCATTTCTTTCACTTTTTAGGTTATGTTCAGCATCTAGGTTGCTGCAGTAGAGAGGTCAAGACTTTGTAAATAAACACACAAGCTCTCTTGAGAAAGTCATTGATCCAGAAAATGTCCCGTAGAAAAAATTATGCAAAGCAGAATGCCTCACCTGTAAGTATAACTCCTCAGATACAACCTTGTTAACTCTTAGGGGAGGGAGAGAAGCAAAAAAAGTCTTTTTAAAAAATGGGGAAGATACAGCTTTGGTAAAACTGGGATAACTCTGTATTCTACTTTTCAGCAGAGGTGAAAATATTTCAACTAAAAAGTAAAAGGATTTTTGGAAGGATTTCTATAAATCACATAATCTTTATCATAAAAATTCAGTTGAGTAGCAGGCAGTTAGAATCTTGTAAGACATACATATATAAAGTTGATAAAGAGTTATATTCTACACTATATTCCAAAGGCAGTATTTTCACCTGATTGTGTTCATAATTACACGATCAGTATATTTTTTGTCACTTCCTTGTAACTAGGAAGAATTCTCTTATTTTTCAGCTGACTATTTACTCATTTTGTATTCATTTACCTTCCCCGTGGATGAGAAAAGACCTTGGACTTTTGTTAATTTACTGTATTACCAATGCACCTAGGAAACCTAGTGAAGGACCAGTGTCCCAAATGTTGAGTCCCTGACCATGGACCGGTGAAAAGATGGAGTCTATCCCAAGAGACTTACTATCTAAATTTAAGGCAGCATCAGTGCAAGAACAAGGCAAAATGACGGACAAGGAAATCAGCTTCTTTTTCTGTAACAGAGAAGGAAGAAGCAATCAAGGGATTAATAAGAATCCCTTTTTGCAGTTCTTCAGTAGACAGATCTTAGAGATGTAGAAGAACCATGAGAAGTTCAGGAGGTCAGGAAAGATGGCATTTTAAGAACGTGATCAACTATGCTGAAAGAGCCTCAGCTTGTACAGAATAAGGACAGACTGAAGAAATAAAATACAGAGACTAAAACTGCACCATTTTGTAGTGAGTGTGTTAACTTGGTACTCTTTGAAGCATGTTAGGGCTAAGAAGTCTAAAAAATAAGACAGCTGCCACATCCAGAAAACTTTGATTTTTCCTTAATATTGATTATAAAAACTTTTAATAACTTTGCTTGTTTTAAATTCCATTTTTTTATATTTGAACAGCTGAAAATTCAACAAAACAAGATATATATTTATCTAGATATTGAGAGAATTACAGATCTTTAAAAAAAAATTCAATTTCCATCTGTCCATTCTTTACTTAAAACAATAAGGTAAAATTCTGTCTTAAATCTCTAAGATGTCCTATTACTCTTTTTGTCATTAATTCTTCCTTCCACACATCACTGTGTTATTCTAAGTAATAAGCCTTCCAGAAGCAATGTCATTCCTTCTACCATTTTCTGGGAACAAAACTATTTAGTTTTCTGCATTATAGAAGAAATCATTTCTGTTTTAAAGGTCTCAAACTGACATAAATAAATTTGTCATTTATATATAGTGCAATTCATATCAGAATCAGGAGCACATCTTCTGAAAACTGCTTTTTCCCTCAGCCTCAAGCTTGAATCACTTTTCAAGCCCTGTCCAGCAAAGAGTATGAAATAAAAATATAGACTGCAAAGGAAATGTTGTCAAAAAAAAAATAAAAAATCTCCTGTATAGCTACCTTAGACTATTAAAATATACCACTGGCTTCTCCAAATAGTTCTAGCAGATTTTAAACCTATTACCTCCTGTAATTCAACTTTGAGAAATTTTCCTTCACCAATCAAATTATATTCCTTTCTCCTTTATAAACAAGGAGGTATAATTTTCACTCTCATGCCCTGATTAACTTGTGCACTCCTCCAAATCATATCTTAAGTGCTGTAGCTTGTTGAAACAAGATAGAAAACTAGGAGTTCTTACTCACTGGTAAAGGTATCTCAAGGTATCCCCTGAAGTTGCTCAGCCATGGTTTCTCTTTTCTCCAACGCCTTTGCTGGCTACAACTCTCTCATGGAAAAATGGCATGTTCAAAAAAGGCACAGGCCATGCAATCACCTAACAGCCTGTTTATCCACAATTCCATTCAGTTGATGTTCCATCTCTCAGTTAAATACTTGACTTTTACTTTCAGCTTTATCTTCTGCTATTTGCTTTCTTCTTACTGTCTGAATCATCTTTTTACCCTCTCTGTTTTTGGCAATTTTTTTCTCAAGTTTTCAGGTCTCCTACCCAACAGCCTGCTGCTTATTACTGTGGGTGAGACACTCATGATACAACAGTAAGTCATAAAGTTTGATGTCATCAGTAAGGTTAGAGATAGAGGCATCCTTGGAAATCATAGTAAGTGGGCCCTTACTCTGCCTCTAATCCAAAATGATAGGTCATTCTCTGGGATATCCCAGTGATGTCTGACTTTTGGTTTTGATTTCGCGCAGTTTCACTCAGCATGCGCTACACTGTTTCTTTAGCTTTTTCCCTGTGTTAATACAGCCAATGTTGTTTCAAATCTGCAGAATCAAGTGCACTTTCCATCTGCTTATAATTATGGCCAGGGGAAGAGGAGTTATATTAGATGCAATAACTGCAGTGGGAAATGTAGCAGAATGTAGTTAGGAGTACAGCATTTTTGGTAAATGAATATTGTCAAATCTGCATGAAGTCAGAAGAGTATAGGAGATTATGGGCCATATATCAGGAAAAAACAGTACTTATATCTGAAGTATCATCTTCCCCTGACTTGATAGGCTGTCAGAATTCCAAAGACTTGGCATAGCAGCCCAAACTAGTATTTTGAAGGAAGTTTCAATATCCTTCGGCAGCCAACTGAGTTTTTGGACCTGTCTGCCTATTTAGCTTTTGCAAGAAAACCTCACATCCTGCAAACACACCTTATGCTTGCAAAAGACCACTTGTACCATTCTGATGGCAGTATAACACACAGCAGTTCCTCCCTAAAGTATGAAAAGATCACATACTTTACCAATATAAGGGCTTCAAAACTTTCAAGCACAGATAAAAGCATTAAAAAAAAAAGATACTCTTTGAGCTGGGTGAAGGAATGATCAAAGTTCCCTGAACATAGAAATGGTTCTGTCATAACCTCAATCTCAGACTGGAGAGATCTGAAGGTAACAATCACTTGTATCTGCACACAGGTTTACATGGTACGTTCCACACAAATATGGTATATTCAAAGAACGCTGAGCAACAAGGCAGAACATTTGAAAACCAGAAAATGTCAATATAGTAGAATTACTGTTGTAAACTTGTAGAAGATATAGTTTCTATTAAATAATTCGTGCCAAAATTAAATTAAAGTTGTCTCCATGAGCTTATTATATGAACTGCAGTCAAGTAACCTGATCTTCCCAAAATGTGACCACAATTCAAAATTCTGCCAAAAGTAATATATAGAAGATACCTGGGGGGAAAAAAACCCCAGCAACTAACACAAAGGTAATAACTACTCTCTTTTTTTTTTTTTTATGGTAATGAAGATCAGCCACAGAAGAATAGGTGTACAGCCATGCAGAAAAAATTTCCATTGGAAGAAACTTTGGATCTCGTACCACTAGGAGGAACCAATATTATGTGAAAAATAAAGGGAGAGAAGAGAAGTTGCCTTCTAAAATCCAAATATGTGGCTAAAATGTGAATAAACAGAATGCTTTGTTAATTTTATGACCCAGAAGAAAGGAAAAGGAAAAAAGAAATCTAAAAGGTAAGTTGAAATGTGCCCAGTATTTAATTAGCTGATTGTAGGTGTCTGAATATGTCATACATTGAAGTTAATGCCTCCCTAACAAGATGCTTAAAAACAGATTGGTTTGCAATAAAAATATATATCATGTTCCCTTAGAACCATCTTTAAAACTATTAATTTTTCATTATAGTGCAGTATTTCACTGAAAAAATCTCAGGTGGAAAAAAAAGTCTTTCATGCACAGTGCTTGACTCAGATTAATATTCATCAAGTTTATCACTTATGCAACCTTGGTTGTATATGCAACATTAAGCTGGACAACCACTGACATTTTAAAGGACTTCCCAAGCCTATAAATAGCCTAGAGGTCTAAAGAAGCTGCTTTTCTCTCTTTAATTGCACTTAATATCCTGTAAGATTCTTTGAAGACTGAGAATTGATTGTTTGCTAAATGCAGTATAGTTGCAGTTGTGAAACATGATGCAGAAGAGTGATACATGGATGATAAGGTCCACAGAAGTTTTTTTCCGTTTACAGTCTTTCAGCAATGAGTACAGAATCCAGGCATTTAATGTAATAGACAGAATAAAGAATCTCCCCTTTCTTCAAATGCCAAAGTCAAAAATAACAATAAAAAATCCCCATAAAAATTGGATTGGTTTGAAAAATGCCTAATGCATTGAACATTTTCAGATTGAAACTTTATCTCACTGTATTTTCTTTTACACCAGGTGTATTCAGCACTTCAGTAATCTTGCTTTAAAGAATGCAAGACTTGTAGCAACAGCCCATGTTCAGCAGTCAGGAAACAAGGAGCAGTCTGTCTCTCTTTCAAGAAAGGCACAGGAGGAATTAACCATATGTAACTGAATTCTGTTATTAACTGGTTTATCACATTTAGAGAAGATATTGGCAATTCCTGACCTGTAAGACACAAATAATTTATTTATATTTTGGGAAAAGGAATTTATTATTCATCTGAGTCATGCACAAATAAGAGTCTAGTTTAATTAATAGTTTCTACCAAATGCAACCAAAAAACCCAAATTCATATGTCGGAAAAGTTCATCTTGAATATTTCTTAAAGTTTTAAAATCCTTGGATTCAAGGGCTAAGAATTGCATGCATATTTTAGTACAAAGCAAGAAATAGGATCTTTTCTTTCCACCATTAAATAAAAGAATAAATTGCTTCAGAGATGAGAACATGTCTACCTCACTATTCTCAGATTGTTTTTTTCCAGAAATTTTAAAGCCAAGGTCTACTGTCCCTTTAAGCCATTGACTATTTTACAAGATAATTCAAAGCAGAAAACTTCGAGATAGTACCTGCAGAGAGGAAGGCCACAGTAAAAGTCTCTCCCTTCTCAAGTGTATGTCCTGAGGACATGGTTTATAAGGTCTCTGGGCTCACACTAACACTCTCTTCCAACCTGAAGATGATATCTAGTTAAACTTTTGTGTCTTAAATCCTTTCATCCTCCTAAAATGTGGCAAAACACACAGTGATCATAATGAAATATTTTATTTTCAGAACAGATATTTCTTTAGCAAGAGAGTTGTCAAACACTGGAACAGGTTTACTAGGGAGAAGGTTGATACCCCAGCTCAGTGTTTAAGAGGCATTTGGACAATGCCTTTAACAATATGCTTTAACTTTTAGTCAGCTATGAAGTGATCAGGCAGTTGGAGTAGATGATCATTGTAAGGTCCTTCCATATTCTATTCTATTCTATTCTATTCTATTCTATTCTATTCTATTCTATTCTATTCTATTCTATTCTATTCTATTCTATTCTATTCTATTCTATTCTATTCTATTCTCAGGTTCTTTGTTTTTTCACTTTGCTGTACTGGCTCAAAATCAAAAATTCTTTCAAAATGACAATTGTTACAATTCCAGGTGTAAGTGACTGTTGTCATACACAGGGCGATCTTAGTAAAACTCAAGCCATAGGAGACAGGGTTTTGTCCAGGAAGCCATTTAATGAGAGAACTCACAGCTTTTTATACTTTTTAGAAACCTGCGTGTTAGCATTTCATTGGCAGAGACACTTGTTGTTAACCATTTCATTGGTCAAAGTCAAGCAGTACACAATCTTCTTCTGCTTTGAGAACTTTCACTATGTTTAAGAAATATTCGAGATTAATTCGTGTTCAAAACATTTTTTTCCAAGAGACACCTGCTTGGAAAAACATGTTTTTGTGAAATTGCTTGTTATGGGAAAGAAATTTGTCCTTGCTCGACAAACTCCAAGACTACTGTGCTGCGGCCTCAAAATGCTGCAGAGACCATAGCTATATTTTGAGAAAGTTTCACCATTGTTTTGGTATAGCCACATTCCTAGGTGCTTTCCAGCTAGCAGGTGTTCTTTGTTTATCTTTAGCTTGCCTGCTTGAGCTTCTGTGAGAAACAGAAACCTCTCAGGCTAACTTTGGATTTTTGCTAGACACAGAGGTACTTATGCTAACTTTGAAACTCTCAAAATTTAGGCCCAAAAGCCTAGCTTTCAAAAATATACCACCAAAAGTGACCTGTCCTGAAGCTTTATACCATCCTAAGTTTTCAATGCATTAGGATTTTTTTGTTTTGCTGTTTTACTAAAGACAAAAACAGCCTATGAGTGTGCAACTGCATACTTAAAATTTTAGGTCTGCATGGTAATGTGGTATTGGCTTTCCCCATTGTGTGCTGGTGAGACAATGCAGATGCAGTGTCAGCCCAATACATCAACTTCCAGTTGTCAAAAAGAAGCTTCTTCCAACATCTCTGGATTTGCAGTATTTGTGAATATCTAAAATATGATAACACTTGTACTCAGTCGTTAAATTTTGGTTTAGTGAAGTACAATGGGTAACCTTTGTCAGACAAATTAAAATTTCAGTACCACCAGTACACTGAAAAAGCCTGAAAAATGCAAATGGATAGAAGTCCAAATACATTTGATATAGCATGATTGTAAGCAAGATTAATTTGTTCATTAAATCTTCTTTTATACTCTGCCAGATTTCTATTATTGAAGAACTGCTCTCATACTCATGTAGTTGTTTAAATCCTTCCTTAAACTCAGACACTTATTTTAAAATACAATAAACAGTATGATCTACAAGTTATATTTAAAGACATTATTTTCTCTGGACTTCTCCTACCTGAAATGTAGATATTTACCTTGAAATTGGTAATATTGTGATGTAAAAGTAATGTATTTTTGTTGATATAGCATATTTCTTCAGCAACAGCTGTTATTTGTTGTCAGCATTTCTCAAGCAAATAAAAAAATTTATAAATCAAGAATACTGTTTATCATTGAGTTATATTATGCTTTTCTGCAAAGAGAGTGATGACAATTTATTTATTTATGTATTTATTTATCTTCAAATACAGGGGAAAAAGTGGCTTTAACAGGTCAGGCCTTTTAGAAGCAAAACAACTCCAAACTTATGTTTGTTTGCACCAGAAATGAATGCAGCTTTGCTATACAGTTTACCATGTCAACTAATGCATTAAAATATCCTGCAAGATTTGCAGAAAAGATAAAAATATGTTGCCTGAAATTAATTGTAGTGTTTTTTAGGCAACCTCTGGTGTATCTGAAAAGAATAAAAATAATTGTTTATTCCTAGCTACCATAAACTGAATAGTGGAAAAATCACCCATAGTTAGAGTCCCCTGACACTGCTGTTTTAATACAATTTACACCTGCATGATTGTTTAAGATAATTGTAACTTTAACTGTTAAAACTATTAAAGCTTTTTAAATTGTCAAAACTGTTTAAATTATTTCACTCTATTGTAATTTGAACAGAATTTGACTATATTAAGACCTTTTTTATAGTGGAACTATTGTTCGTTTACTTACCCTGTGTGCTTGCTTCCAGTCTGCTTCAGACTGCTATTTTTTCAATAAGGCCAAGACCCATGTGTTTTCCAACACACTCGCTTGTCCTTTCATTTTCCACATTGTTTTCAAGCTATCTGCTTTTTCATACTTGATGCATATGTTAGATCTTGCTCTGACTCTGCAAAAACCAGAGCCCAGGAAGCCATCGATCAGGGGAGGTTGCAGCTGCAATAAACATCCCCAGGAAATGCCTGGAACAGCTCTACCTTCCTATTTCCATTCCAGTCAAAACCAAAGCCTTTTGGAGGATACTTGCACCTTCTACAAGTAAAGTTGTGATTCTTCTCAGCTTCGTCCTTGGGAATCAGCAGCTGACGAGGAGCCACTACTTTTCTCCATCTCTAGTCAGGGCTGCCATGCAAAGGGCCCCTGAGACAGTTGGTTCAAGGATGTGCATGCTTCAGGGCTTCATTAGAAATGCAGGTCCTGGATGTCTGTGCTAGAGCATTCAGGTGCCTACTTCATTGAGAGCAATCCTTCAGCAAACAGGGCTTTTTTTTTTTTTTTTGTCCTTTCTTGTTTAAAAAGTCCATTCAAATCTGTCACATTAATTTAGTATTTATATTCCTTCAAGCTTAATATCAACCACTTCTGCACATTGGAAGTAAAAGCCAAATACAAAGACTTGTACAACGATTTCAAGAGTTCCACAGGATGTTGGGTTGATTGCAATTTTTTTCCTGTCTGTCATTTTTTTAATGCCTGAAGTGCTCCTAACACAGAAAATTATGTTTGAGCAAGAATACGTGGAAGAATGCTCGGAAAGCCGCACAGAAACATAAAAGATTGTTCAATAAGAAAGAGGGGAAGGCATAAAAATGCTTGGTAGAGACATGAATTCCTGACCCAATGACGCCATGTGTCTGGTATGTACAGAATGCTAAATATCCAATACACTGGGCAACTGCTGCTTAAAATGTGGACATCTATATTAAAATAAGTGACATTTCTCCAGATTGGCATAGAATGGTGCACAGAAAAATAAGGTTCAATGTTTATTTCTGTATTTATATTTCTGATGTCATTATAATGCATGTATTTAGAGGTAGAAGAATACCTTGAAAATTCTTTTTATTTTAGAGTGCAGATATTTCATGTTCTCTCTACCCAGGGTATGTTCAAGGCATTATCTGTATATTTAAGGGAACCTAAGTGGTATTGTTTTATCATGTCTGATGTGTGGGTATGCAGTATAAATTCATTTAGCTACCCAGTATTATATAAGGTGCAGAGTTGGCTCATATGCTCTTGCTCTATTCAAAGATTAATAATACACGCTCACACTATGGGTCCAATATCAAATACGGATATTTTAATGGGATGTCTAAATCTCAGACATGAGTGCTCAAATCAGCACTTAGATCCACAGAGTGGGCTTTTACACATCTAAGTGCCCATGTAAGTACCCAAATGTGCAATTTGGATATCCTATTACAGTGCCCATATTAGAAAATTAGGCTGACTTCCTGGCATTTCTGGCAGCATGTTGTGCAGGGATCCTAGCAAAAATACAGGGTTTTAATTCAACAGCACTAAGGGGTTTTTGATTATTTGTTTGTTTGTTAAAAAAAAATAAATGCAGTTCTAGAAATAGATTTTGCTCTATTTTTACTTCCAGTGTTTTATATGGCCTTGTAACTAGGTACTGAGATTGCTACTGAACATTGCTGCCTGAAGTCCAGTATCCTCATGAAAAAGAATTTCTCATGGCATATAGTATAGTTTGTCATCTTTTACTATGAAGAAGTATAAAACGCACTACCTCAGGTTGCAGCAAGTTCAGTACCCGCTGAAGCAAAGGAGTTAAATAAGCTCTCTGTTTTATGGACCCTTAAGTTGTAAGTGATGTTCTGTGTTGCACATTGTGAGTACAGCTATGAAACAATATATGTAATATTTTTCTAATTCTCTACAGAATCTGAGTAGAAATCTGAAATCTCAGTGGAGCAGGAGCGCCATAAAAGCCCCTGCCAGACAACTGAAGTCAAAATAGATGCATTAGGATTATTCACCACTTTGGAATATTTACAGGAATACCACAAAACTATTGTGAGTAATTTTGAAAAGGTTTCCCAACATTATAATTTTATAAGAAAATAAAGCCTTTTTTAGCAATGAAGTTTACAGCTTTTCTTCTTTCTTAAAATAAGGAAAATAACTCAAAATAATTCAAAGTCAAAACAGAAGTCATAAAGAAAAGTCTGAAAGTTTCTAATTACATATATTTTGTCACTTCCATTTTATTCATGAACACTGAAGTACCTGCTCTGTGACAGCCATGCCAAGACTTAGCTAGATTTCAGCTAATCTTAAAGCAAGCCTGAGACAATGTGCTTTTTGGGTCTCAACACAAACCACTGATTTATTACTGAAAGCTATTGTTTTAAGCTTCTCTTTCAGTCCTGATGAAGTACTTATGTGCTTTGAGAGAGGTTATTTCTTTTTTCCCTATATCATAAGGAGATAGAATACATTACTTCTCCCACAAATCTCGTCTGTACTAGAATTGTGTGTTTCACAGTTTCTTTCTTGTCAGTCTAACAGGCATTCATAAGATAAAGCCTCTATCTCCTCTATCTTGGGTTTTTCATGTTTTTCTATGTCCTATGTTCTATACAGTCTTTATCAGGTTCCCAGTGTTTTCATCTCTCATTTACAAAATCATGTAATGCCTTTTGTAAGAAAATAGTAGCTTTAGCATTTATTTTGTATTAGATAGAGTTTCCCTTTTCAATTGAAAGCCATTCTCTTCCCTTCCTTGAAACAACTCTGCTGTCAGCATTTGTTAGATGTGTAACCTTTCTTTATCATATAATACACATGTGAAGATGTACAAATCTGAAGGGCTCCTGCACCTCTCTGAAGTTTATAGAGCCAGGCAGTGCCAGTTTGAACTGTGGATTCGCCAAGCATGGCAAGCTACATGAGATCACATCTGGTTAGTACCCAAACAGGATCACTCCCATGGTACGAACATGTAAGTCCTGTTAATGCCATGATGAGCACTAAGCCAAGCTCTTCAGCTGCCTTTGACAACAGTACCCTTTGTGCTGGATGAGATGCAAACCCAAGTCCGCCCACTTAGAGCTGTTAACAATCCCACAACACTTCCCAGTAGGCATCCACAGTTTCCATCCCTGGTTGTGGTGTCCATCCATTTCAGTTCACTGCAATTCACTGTAAGATAGGTGTATTTTTCAGATACAATAAAGATGCCATCTAAAATATTGCATTGTTGAATGACAACTCTGCTTTAGGAATTCTCTCCCTCTCCATCTTCTCAGTGTATAGCAAAGTAACGTGTAATAGGGAGGAATGATGAAACATGCAAACAGTTGACCTAAGAACAGTGTCTGTGTTACAACAAAACGTGCTCAGATCCTTCAGAGGTTCCTTTTTTTCAAGTCAAAAAACTAGGCAAGAATAACCTTGAATGACTTCAGTTAATTACAATACAGTCATGATAAATGTGCTCCATTATGAAGACAGAATTAATAAATGAAAATTACTTCTGCCTAAAACCCAGCTTTTCTGTAAAAGAATATTTATTAGTTTTTCCACAAATGCTACTGAAGAGAAGAAATCCGCACCCTTTTTGCTACAACTTTTTATCTTCATTTCCTGGTTTTCAGTTTTGTTGTTGAGTGTTTGTATGTCCATACAGAAGTCAGAATCCAAACAAACCTCTGCAGGCTTCTGTCCTTAGTCCATTGTGTTCGTGTCATGAAAGACTTCAGAACCAAATTGGCTGAAGAAATCTTAAATTCAAGTCTGCCCTCTATCTTACATTCAAAGGATTTTCTGTATAGTTTTGAATAGTTCTTCTTGGAAGCCTGGTTAGAATTTTGTGAAAATGTTTCTGCAGCATTTGAACCTCTTTTCACTCCACGAAGCTATTAATAATGCTACCTCATATTTTAGTTTCCTAGTGTTACTTCTCCCACTAGAATGTTATATCAGACATGATCAAATAACCTGTCATACAGATACCGTTCCTCTCTATATTATCATCATAAGGCAACTCCAGATTAAAATTCTATATCAAAATTAAGAACTGTATTGACACAAATCTTTTTTGCACATTACCATTCAAGACTTAAGTTTGTTGATACCGATTTCTCCTAGCCAAGCAAATTCCAGATTTGATTCTCCACTGTATATAGTGTTAATTACAGTGACACTGCTCTGTGTTTTTTTCATACTTTTAGAGCACGTTGAAACTACTTGGAACTGTAATCTTTTCTACTATTTGTTAAGTTGTAACTAAAATCTTTTCTTCTAATAATAATCAAAGGTAAGCAAATAGTATTTCTTTGTCACCTCCAACTTCATATTTGTTAAAATGTGTTGGCAATCATGGACAAACAATTTTAAGTTTCCTTTTCTACCTGTCGCTTATACTAAGTACTTTCTCGAGTACTGAAAACCAGAAAAACTCCTTTAAAGATACTACTGCAAAATACTAACTCTGCAAAATCTTAACTCTGGAGATTCTGATCTAGCAAAAACACATACATGGTCTGTGAGTTTTCAACTCCATGAAGTGACCTAGAAAAAATTAAGTAGATATTTGGTCTTCACAAAACTGGAGTTCAAATATGTATTCTAAATTAATTAAAATTCCCCATGGGAGTCTTTAAATCTTACACTAATTGATTGAATTTCAATGCCATACTGTGTGACCTATGTCTTCTAAATGTGGAGTTTACATACCATCAGACTTAGGGAATGAAACCTTGCAGTAAGTTTAGTCCAATAGGTTTAAATAATACAATGAAAAAAGTCATGTGGTTGTTCATTTTACCCATCACTATGAGTTTCAGACTACTAGTGAGCTTCAAAAGGAAATCTAGAAATACCTTTGCAAATAGCAATGATCTACTCCAAGAAATACGTGACAATGTGGTCATAGATTTCTGTGAGAAGTAAACTGAACATTTCCGAATATGTTAAGGCCAGTGTAGAATTAGACAAGATGATTTTGGTCAATCCAGGTTCACTGCATTGTAGCCCCATACTCCTCATTTGCGACTCCACATAGCTCTAATTTTCCAGCTTGCTTTTTCATGTCCTTTCTCTACATTCATTACAGCATGTCATAACAGAGAGGAAAAAGGCAAAAACTGTTATAAAAAGCAGCATTCTAAAATTAGAGTCAGTTTTGAACATTTTGAACATTTTCCTTATGTCGAAAATAATTCAGTATTTATTGCATTTGGTGTAGCATAATGTCAGATTAACTATATTAAAAAAAGAAAAAATAATTAGAATAAAGCACCAGAGAAATATCTTCTCCTTGTGCAAAAACTTCAGCTTGCATCTCCCTCTGAGACTCATATGTGCTTTTCCCTCCTCACAGACCATTTCTTTTTCGCATTCTACCTCATTGTCCACAGAAACTGAGAGCAGGACATTTTGCATAGGAAATAGAGAAAAATGAGACTATGAAGTGAGTTCCCAGTTCTTACAGGATTACAAGTGTGAAAATTGTCTTTGTTTCCTGCCTCCTGAAGTAATCTGTTAGGTTTTTCCCCTTTATCAATATGCCATTTTCTCCCACTCCTCTGAATAGAGCTGTAGCTAGAATACTTTCAACAAATATGATCATTACCTCTCTGATGTTTTGGCAGGCAAATAAAATATTAAATTGCTCCTAGTGAAAAAAAAAAAGATCCGCTTTTGTTTCTACATTCCTTAAATGAGGCAGTGGAAGAAAATGGAGAAATAGAGCAGAAAAGCAGGCTAGAAGAGAAGCAGAGAACAGTGTAATTGGGTAAGGTGCCATGGGAAAAAAGGAGAAGGACAGCATGTGGTGAAGGAACTGAAGGATAATGAAGGATGTAGTGAATACATAAGAAACAGAAAACTGGAAAGCAAGGAAGAAGACAGATGAACAGTGGAATGAAAGAGGGTGAGCAGATGAGGAAAATTCCAGCTTGATGTGTAGAATTTTTACTGATGGCTGTGGGATAGCCAGAGAGACTCTTGGCTTCTCAGTCAGTTCAAGACTAAAGTTAGCATTACTAGGAGAGTTGACTCAGAAAGTCCAAGTAGCATCAAACAGCAATACTTACACTTCCTTTTATACCCAAAGCTAATATTAAAGAAAATTGGGAAGTACAAAAAATTTAGACACAAAGATACAGTGAAATCAATATCAAGACTAAGAAAGTTCTGTGCAAAACACATTATAGGCTGAAAAATCAATTTTGGAACTTTCAAATGCACTGTAATGAAATATTGCAGACAAATGGAAGAATACTCCCAACCATGAAAGTGTGAAATACCTCTTTTATATATATATAAAGAGCTACAGTATTGCAATAACAGAGAAAGACTTACTTTATCAACTAACATTAGGAAGACAATAAAATACCTCTATACCATATCAACTAATATTACAGAGGCTGGTAAATATGTGCTTAGAGAGTATTCAATGAAATACCTACTGGAGAAAGAGAAACAAAATGGCCTTTACTGACAAAAAAAAACCCCATATATTTGTTTAACTAAAACTAGAAAAATTGTGAAATACAGTAATACTCATATGGAAGCACAACAAACTGAAAGACATACAAAACCTAATCCTACCTTCCCTTAAACTGAAGGGGTACAGTTCAAGAGAATGGAGTTATTGTGGATCCACTCACTAGTAAGCAAAAGAAGAACTTGTTTCATTTAGCATATACTATTTAGTCTTTGAGAAACAATAACAGTACTTTTGGAAGCTAAAAATACCTGTTAACCATACACTAGAGCTCACTTTTGAAACACTAAGTTTTGATGGCCTTTCCATGAATCCTCTTCTGACTGTGAAAAGTCTGCAGAGCAGTGAACTTACTCCAAATAACAACTGCTTTTCTTAAGCAAAAGTTACTGTTGTAGAGCAAATATAGACATTATGAGACTGTTTTGGACACTCTCTAGAATTAATTAAAGTGACACATTTTGTGGCAATGCAAATATAAGCAATAGTAAATAGTTCGGTTTTCCTAGCTAGGAAAGAATGCATTCAAGAGGGACTATTCTGTATGCTGGATCTGAACTCGATATTCTTTCAGGTTAGAAACCTGAAGTGAAAAAAAAAAATTATAATTTGGAGGCTGTATTGTCTACTTTTTAAATTTTTATTAAGAGTTTTGTGGAATATGCTGATTTTTCTAAGTCTCCTTTTCTGAATTGAAGGTATTATGTGAAAATCTATTTCCTTTATCCTTTTTAAGAAAAGCTGTGTCCTTATTGTGATATAAAATGCTTTAAACAGAAGTCCTAATAGACAAAAAACCCAGAGTCAAATGTCAAAAAATAGCTAAATGTATTCCGTTTAAGATGATGTTATGATTTTGTGGGAACAAGCTAATAATAATCCTGACTACCTATTTTTGGCACGATGCTTTCCTTCCCTAAGCATGTTATAAAAATTCTTGCTTGCAGAACTTGTTATGATTGATAACCAGATTCAAATTATAGGAAGCACTTGAGTGGAGAGAAAGTTGTACTAGTTTCTGTAACGTATTATTTCTTATTAAATACAGATTTTTCTACTTGCAGTCACTGGTAAAACTGTTCATGTTTCTGCCTATGTATAAATTATATGGTCTACCTTCTAAATATATACTTTGTCTGTCCTGTTACATGGTCCATTCATGAGGAAAAAATGCAAAACAAGAAATGGTATAAAGTTCTTGCTCACAACAGAATGTCTGTTAGACGTGGATATGGCCCAATCTATCTGACTTTCAAGAAAAAGAAAGTTCAGTATTTGACATGCTTTCCATGCCCTTTACCCTCAAATTGTGATTGAGAAATTTTGTGTCAAAGTTCAGATCTCCAACCAGACTGAAGGATAGCTGAGACTGCAAGGACAGAAATGTTCATTTGAATTCATCTTAGTTTTAACACAATCTACAAAATTCAACTGTATTTGAAAAGAATCTGGACAAAAAGGAAAAGATTTTCCAAAGAGAGAAGTGGTATCAGTACATTAAGTAATAAAACAGGTTTTTTACAGGAAATAACAGAAGAAATTAAAAACTGAAGATTTATGATGAAAAAGGAGCTCCAAAGAACAGTGCAGGCAATGATTAAATTAAGTGCTTCTAATCTAGAATTGCTTTGCCTGAGCTTACCAGTGTTGATGCTGACAAGAGAACTCCCCTGCCTGTGTATTTCTGCCTCTCAGGGCATCCTCACCCCAGGGATTAAGCAGCTCAGAAATATTTCCTTGCTGGCACAAGCAGCAACAAGTTGTTTATCACCTGAAGCATTTCCTCACAGGCATGGTAACAGTACACCCAGGTTTCTCAAAGAATATATCTTATGGTAGAGCTCAGGAGCAAAGAGCTGCTTGTTAACCATATGCTGAAAAATAGAAATGTGATGAAGAATAACAAACAAGGAGTGGGACATTTCCCCCTCAATCTTTTCATCAGGAGAGGGAAAGAAGATGGGAAGGAAGTCAATGAGTTCACCTGTGTGTGGGAGCTCCTCACTCTGCTGTTCTGCCTTAATGCAGATGAATGCCTCAGTCCTCATTCCTCAGCCTCCTTTCTGGACTTGCTCCCTTTTTAGCAGCTCAGCAGCCAGTGTGCCATCACAGGGTGAAACTGCTCTGTAACACAGTGTAGGAGAAGTCACCAGGAGCATGGAAGAACAAGGCTATGATCCTCTCTTCACAGTGTTTTAATTGGCACAAAACAGAACTCACTCCCTGAAGCAGAAAGAGCCCCTCCAGAGAAAAGTCAAGATTATTCAGGGACATTTAGAAGATCAAGATCTGAGTTTCCAGCCTGAACCAGGCCAGGTGTTTTTGATGAGCTCTTTTGTCATAGCAGTGTTGACCAGCTTTGTCATTTTTGTCATTATTTCTACCCTGAGCCTACAAAACTTTTTCCAAAAGGTAGGATGAAAGGGAAAGTTTCAACCGAAATATTTCAGTTTGATGAATCATTTTGCTATGATGAAAAGCCATTTTGTCACAAAATTCTTGGCTACCTCCAGCAGTGATACTATTGTCTAACGTATCTGTCAGGCAGCCCTCCTAATTAAGCTATTTTTGTACAAGATTCTGGATATAGTTTGTGAATCACAAAGCTTATGATTCTAGTTCCGTATCAACACAGAAAAATTCTCCCAGAGGGAAATCATAATGCTGTACTCCACAACCCAAAATTGTTATATAAAGTATTTACTCTTCCATGTTGGAACAGACTGTTCTACTATCATAGCAGCCTTCCAATTCCTTTAAAACATGGAACAAAAGGGAGAAGTCTTTGTATGAACAGAGAGGCATTTCATCAAACTTTTCACGTGTTGCTGGACCTAGAAGCATTTCATAACATAGCAGGTAGACATATTTAGGTAAAACTTCAGGAAAGGAAAAGGTAAAACCAACAGTAAAGAATGTTTATTTGAAGTGCAGATAATAGATGCAAAACTATGCCAAAACCGTGTTGGCACTGCCCAGGGGGTTGAGTTGTTCCCTGACTTTTATACCATTATTGCTCCATTAACAGCACTTAAGTGGAAAAGTGGAAGAAGAGTTTTGAGTGAAACTGATGTTACTCTCCAACTTCACCGTGCATCATCGGAACAAGTGTTGGTTTGCCGTAATACCACCTTCTCTGGATTTCTATCTTGCCTCAGGTTTGTTCCTGCTTCCAAATTGGGTGGCAACAATAATTTTATAGTATTACTACAATTTTTGCCAATATCCTTACTGTCGTTCCCTTCATAACCCATTTCCAAGATATCCTTCAGCCACTATACAGGTCACCCATTTGCTCATGTTTTACAGTGGAAGGTTTATGGGACCACTACTATTTTTTGTTCCTCTATTGTTTCTTTTTGAAGGGTAGCATACACCTGAAAAGTGATAAATAAAGCTCACTAGAGAAGAAAAACACCTAAATAGGACTCTGTACAGATATGTTTCTACTGTTTCTGTCATCACTACATCTTAATGAGTTCCGTTTAACTGTCCATGCATGCCAATACACAAAACACAATCAACAGCATGGTGGAAGCAGGTGCATCATGGCAACAAGCCCTTTTACATGTTATGCATGAGGACTGGTCAGGAATTGATCAAAATCAAGACAAATAATTCGACTAGTATTCATTACTTTCCCTTTTTTTACAGTCTCTTTCAAATCCTGCTCTATTAGACAAAATAGCACAACACAATTATAGCACAAAGCTAAGAGTCTGAGATGCCAAACATGTCGTGCAGAAAATCTTTCCTTGAAAATGCTTACTTATCGTGTAATTTCCACTGAACCTCTTATTTCTTCTTCCACAGAGGGCAACCAAGTCAGAGGGAAGTGATGAGTGCAACTTGTTATAAAGGGAACAGGACAACACTTGGCCTCCAGTATTGTGTGCTGAGTTTGACATTCACAATGGAGGGGAAAAATACACAGTCTCAACAGACATCCAATCTTAACAAATATTTCTTAAGAAGGTATTGACATATAATGCCTAGCTTCTAATTAAATAAAAGTGCTTGAAATTTATAGTCTGAAAACTTGAACTTTTAAACAAAACATAGTCAAATATTCAACCTGAAGTTAAGAACCGTGCGGACCTCCAGGTGTTCAGCATCTCAGAGGGTCTCTTTACTAAAGAAGAAACTGAGAATACTAATGAGGACAGAGGACGCTAATCAAGCCCTTTTGTTGATAGTTTCTGCCACTATTTTTTCTTCCTGTAACAATTAATTTTCTTTTCAATTATATAAATGCATTTTCATTTCTATAGCTGAAAAAAGCACATATATTTGCTTAAAGCTATCTGTGAATAAAAGCTGTCCTGAGCTGTTTCTTTGGATATACAGAATATAAGGAATTATGTCAGTTGTTTTGGGTGTGGTTTTTATGGTGGTTTGGTTTTGGTTTGGTTTTGGGGTGTGGGGGTTTTTTTGTGGGTGTTTTGTTTTGTTTTTGGCTTTGCTTTTTTTTAGTTTTCCCCCCAGAGTAGCAGAAGAGCAGGTGTCATTCCATGATGCTTCAATAGCTATATTGCATTTTTAAGGATCTCCATTAGTATTTTTTCTCATTATAAGGAAAAGCCTATTGTGTCAACACTTGCTATTGCTATGCAGTTCCTGAAACTGTTATAAGTATACAACAAATATGTCAAAAACTTAGAAATTGAAGAGGCACTTAAATTTGGAGCTGAAATTTAAAACTCCTCAAAGCTGAAGGAAAATTTTTCTCGAAGTTCAAAATCATCTATAAAGTTGGCAATATAGTTTGATTCTAGGTCGCTGTTTGGATACTGTGTTCTCCCACATAAAGGCTTCCCTTGGTCTAGGTATGTGTGTAGATAATAACATTATCAACATTTTCTTTTTTGATTCCATACAGATTTCACTTTTGTAAACCTTTTTAAAAGAACTTAAATTGATACCTTACATGAAATTCATTGACATATCAGGTTGCAATTTCTGCTTTCAGATTTTGTCTCTACAATCAACCATATTTTGAAAGAAAACAAGATCAGATTAATACAAACAGGTGTTATTTGAAGGCTCTATAGTTCTCTTGAAAATGTAATATTATCACAATTTCAAGCACTATTCCATAAATGTTACCTAATTATCTTCTGCCAGCCAATTTTAACTCATTTTTTGCATTGCTTGTCTCAGAAGAGCAAAGTGAAATCTGAATCAGAAAACTTGACTGCTTTTAGATGCCACTATAATAATGAAATTCATAATATATATATGCTATTAGAGAATCACCAGAGGCCCTAAAACTTTAGAAGCTGCCTCTGTCTCTTTTTAGCTCGCACTGAATTGGTCTCTAATCAGTGATATTGTAGTGATGGTACCAGGAGCATTTTGGCTGCTTTGACTGAGAGGATTTTCTTTTTTTTTTTTAAGAACTGGTGCTCACTCCACAGTGAATCTCAGGAGGAGGAGTGGGATGCAGATTCACACACACACACACACACACACACATATATATATACATATTTGTACATGTAGTTGTAAAATCTCCAAGTTTTTCAAAACTACAAGTAAAGCTTACTTCACAGATTTCCCTAAAGTATGGTCTGATGTAAATCCCAGCTGCTATAGAACATAAGTCTGTCAAGTTCCTTCCTTTATACAGCTGACACCACTTATTGCTATACAGGAGTCATTATTTCTCCTACATCATCCTCCTTCCTGCAGCATTGTGCTTCTATAGACTTAGTGGTGTTGGAGCATTTCAGCTATAAGTCTCTAATTTGTTTATGCAGATTCCTTCAGTTTGTGCTGTGGAACTTCTGCAGCACAGCTCTCTAAGTTACACCTTGTAAGCTTGCCTCCCATAGCTGACGCCACTTAGCCTGCTGCAAATTGATGTGGATGGCTCTCTTGCTTTGGAGACTGAACACTTTCACCTTCACAGTACACTCAGCTTTCACTGGCCTGGGGCTTAGGAACCTGAGATACATTCTTAACTAGGAAATACTACTTTGCATTGCAACATGCTACAATCATAGCAGTGGACTGCACTGAAATTTCAAGTATACTAGAAAATTCCACCTTGTCACTCTTCAGAAGGGCAATGGTTCCAAGAATTAGCACATTTCCCTCATCCCCACTTCATATTAACACTTGAAACTAAGTACAGATTCTTGTTCAACCGATGAAAGTCAAACAAGTCAAGTACAGCAGTAGCTTGTGCATATTTTCTGTTATTAATTATATGCACAGTAATACTGTATTTATGTGATCATTTTCACACACCCCTTTGGCACTGATGAATGCTTATCAATGTTAACATCATGACAAAAATGACAAAAGCCAAGAAGTTCAATGGTAGGAGTGAAACTTTGCATTTGTCTTGTTCTACTGCAAAGAAATCACAAGCTGTGTCCTAGGTCACATTTTCAGCTGCTTGGATTTTGTCACTTGATGTTACAGCTTCCTAAGCTGTGTTTTTATCTGTGGATTCTTTTGATTTTTCTCTTAATGACAATCAAATTTCTGGTGAAAAGGTGACACCATTCAATGCTTTGAGGGATGCTAAGACAGGATGAGCAGACACCGTGTATGCCTGCCAGTTACCCTGGGGTGCTTTATGATCTCTTAGCAAAAATATATGTTTATCATTAACCTACGGTCAGTTATTGACTCCCTTAACCTAAAAGTGTTGCTTTGGACACAGTTGACATCAGTGCAGCATAAATTACTAAAGCCTCTCCCTGAAGGATTTGTAAATGGCATCATTCCTTTCAATATCTAGATCTCAGCTATCAGAGGGAAATTCATGTGAGAGTTAAAAAGCACGAGGTTAATTGAAATTAGCCCTCAACTGAAAAAAGGAATCTTAAAGGAATTTTGAAGTTCCATTAAGTATGAAAATAATATTTATTCCCATGTGGGAGGCCAAAATTAATCTCAGATAAAGAGCTGTGACTGTATTTCTGATTTTACTTATCCTCTCATCTTGGTTTTCCTTCAACATCCTTGCCACAAGCCAGGAATTGTTTTTATACTGCTTTCCAGAGTATTTCTTTTTTTCACTTTGCTTTATTGTGGATTCCTTGCACTGCTCTGCGAAGAAGATTTTGTTCTGACAGCCTTGTCCAACAGCCTTTCTGGGGTGGATGCTTCTAGTTGCTCAGAGAGCAAAAAAAAATGCCTCAGTCTGCTTGACAAAAAGTTTGCTTTACTGCCATCACATACATATAAATGTGCATGGCATATAGATTTGCCTTTTGAAAGCAAACACTGAAATTTATGGGTTATGTTTGGAAAACTTTTGTGGAAAAAGTTTACATACTGTAACATCAACAACCATGACAGCTGACAGGTGGTGCTACAAAATTCTTGAGATTATAGATTTCTGTGGAGAAAATTAACCTATGAGAGAGCAGAAATTGGTATTCAGTAGAGATCTGCCACCAGCTTTGCTTCTGAAATAAAGATCTAAATTCCTCATGTGACTTCATCTTCAAGAACAGCCTCTGACAACACATTTTTCTTTATAGTGCTCACTCTTATAGAGTAGTTCCAGAATGGATTCCGGCAAACCACAACAATACATGTTGTTGCCATCAGTATGGTGGCAAACCACAAGTCTGCTTTTCCTCTTTCCTACTGTTAAATTACATTAGGTGACAGAGATATAAAACAAAATAATCTGTTCTTCCTTAATACTACGTTTCCATATAACCAGCTGCTTTATATACCACTGGGATGCTTCTGAGTCAGCAAAGAAAGGATAAGATGATCCATTAAATCTTCTTTCTTTTAATATATAAACCAAGCAATTGAAATATTTGAAAACACCAGTTTACGGAATAACAGTAACAACTGTAGGCAATGTGGTTTTCACAAGGGCCGATCGGTATCTCATGCCCTTTTGGTGGAACAAGTAGTGCTACAAACCTCAGTTCTCTGTAGTGCATGAAACTCACTTGCACTGCCCTGTTATATTTTAAAATAAACTGAAGATTGTGTTTTATATTACCCGTCCTTTTGTATTTACTAACAGTGTAGTTCACAGAAGCACAGAATCACAGAATAACTTGGTCGGAAGAGACCTCAAAGATCATCGAGTCCAATCGATATCCTAACACCCCAACTAGGCTATGGCATCAAGTGCCATGTCCAGCCGTTTTTAAAATATGTCCAGAGATATATTAACAAATCTGGAAAGACAAACTAGATGGGAAAAGATGTAATTACAGATGAGGAACATTATTTTTTGGGGTGGGAAAAAGCACTAAAGAACACTATCACGAACAATGAGTTGGGCTGCTATAATTTTAGAAACGAAGATGGTACAAACACCAACAACACACTGGTGCCTTCTCAACATAGCCTTTGAGTATGATCTGGGGAAAATTGTCCCTGGGATTTCTGGTAGGAAGGGAACAGCAAATAAAGATCAGACAAAACTGTAGAGATATCTTAAAAAAATTTGCAGTCATGTTAAGGTTGTTAAAGTATTTTAGACTGTTTACTGGAGGTGGCTTAATGGAGATTTTCATTCTTGTATAGAGCTATCTTTCTTTTTCATGGTAACATTGCTTTTTTCTCCTCCTTTTCTCTATCCTGTACTGTCAGTTCTCTGTTCATCCTTTTATGTCATCTCTATCTCTTACTATATATATACATACTGATTTGTCTCCTGCTCAGTAACCTACCTCTTTGTTTCCATCCTTTGTTCCCTCTATCTTTCTGATGGCTGACATGATAGAATTTGACAAGACTGACTTAAACCACAGTGGGATTAATTTTAATAGTATGAAAAAATTCCAAGTGAAAAATACATTCCTAGAATATTTTAATCACAATATTTTAAGCAATGTTTTACTCTAAAAGCATAACATTTAAGCCTATAAGAGTTCATATCTTTAGTCTTGAATGACATTAAAATTAGTACCATCAACAGATAAGACAATAGCACAGTATCACAAACATGAGTCATTGGTTCGTGTTACAAATAATCATTACCTTCAGCACAAACATATAGGACAGTATAACCTCCATTTCTCAGCTGGGTTTTCTTCACTTCTGTGCTGTTATTTTTTATCCTTCAGCCACAGTATACTAGCTCTGGTCATACAGCAATGAAAATTTTGCAACCAACCTGCCTTTGCATGTGTGCCAAAGTGGGAAATGTCTTACCAGCAGTTGTGCAACCGACCTACTATCTTTTGATCTCAAACCAATATTTTCTGATGGCTTAAATCAAAGGCTTGAAGAAACTCAGAATTCAGCAGTATTCTGAACAGATGGCCCAAGTTAGTGAGAAGAATGGTAATCATGCCATTTCAAGGTAGGTGAGACTAATTTATTTTGCTTATATAGTTCTTAGGCTTGAGTTTATGAAGCCTTCAAAGGTGACCACTTATGTATGTTTTCTTATGATGAGAGAGTCAGTAGACATGAAATTTATGAGAGCATTTTGGTAATGTAAATATGGACTTGTCAAGCTGCCAAGACAATATAATTTGGATGAAAAAAGCATTGAACAGAAGAATTTCAGTCTAAGAAAAACATTTCAGTTAGAGATAGTGTGTTTAGTTTAATCTTTGTGCACTAGTTGAATTTGTGAAAATCAATATTCATTGTAATCCACAAAACCATTAATAGGAAAGAATGAAGTAATGCAACTCTTCTGTCAGTGGGGTTGCTATTTTCCTACTTGTCCTCCTTATTGTCTCAGAACCAAGTTTGTTATAAAACAAAATTAGAAACATAAGTAATCCCTTGTTATGAGGAGGCTTGATGGGCACAGAATTATGAATCAGTTCTCCAAAAAGCTGATCCAGTGCATACTTGAGACAACAGTTTCAAAAATATCATTCACCTGAAGAAGCATCAGAGCAACACCCCATCCCACAGTTCAACAAAGTACATACTGTTTGAAATTCAAATGCATCTTTAATCTCTATCAATTCTCATTGCATCTGTTGGTACTGAAGTTCACGGACACCCTTTGTGAGAAATAAAGTTTAACTTTGTACCAAACTTCTGTGCTACAAAGTCATTCGATCTTCCATTCATCTTATGTAAGTAAGATAAATATTCCTAAATGTGAGAGATATTATGGTAGATATTCATTTTTCTGTAAGAAATATGATTAAATCAAAACAAAACAATTGTCAAAACTCCTTAAACACATTTGTCTGACAGAGAATAAGAAGAATTTAGACTTTGTTTCTTATCTATTAGAAGTCATTTTATAATCTTTTTTATTAATGATTTCCAGATTTTATAGTGCTTTTTATTAGCCAAGCATCTGATTTCTTACAAATCATTGTGTTCTGATAACCACAAGAATGATGTTGACAATACTGAAGAAGTAAAAACAAAAAAGACGGTTTTAAACTTAAGTATTATCTCTAGTTTCTGAGCAACTTTCATATAGGCACAACAGACATAACACTCAAAAAGAAAAATTACAGACAAGAAATGAAACAGGATTTAAAAAGACTTCCAGCTCCTGCACATTATCCCCCATTTCTATAAATATAACTATCAAATTAAAATAATTTGATGACAATGGCTTCTTTTATCAATATTCTTCTCACAAGCTCCTCACCTCGTTCTCAATTCTCAAAATCCTATCTTTAATCTGCTGGATTTAAGTGTTAAAAGAGATTTCAAACAATGCATAGCTGCTGTAATCCTTCAACAGAATGGAGAGGGTTAAGCAGCACCACTTTAGTAATGCTTGAGTTCTGTGATTTTTGAGCCTAAGTAAAACCTTTTAACATTATTTGACTATACAAGGCTGATTTTTTTTTCAGTGAAATTGCTAACCAAGTTGCTGAATCTCAAAGTGCTCCCATTTTTACAGGAACCACACCATGGTATACAGAAAAAAATGGCTAATTTGGTTCTGAAGGGAACCATAAGCTGTTTAAAATAAAATTACATATACTTTTTTAAACATCTTGTTTGTATGTATATATGCATGATTTACAGTGTTGGTATTCTGTACTCTAACTGCATGATTTTATGCCTGCTGAACTTTAGGATGCTCATGAAAATTAGGTGCTTGTTTCTCTTTTTCCTCTGATGAATGAAATTTCAATAAGTATTGTCTTAGCTCCTCTTTGCCTCTCTTTTGCTTTCATGTTGACCACTTTCAGTCATGGCCTACTCTCTTCTTTTTTTCCTGTTTAATTCTCCTATTTGCATGTATCTTTACACCCTTTCTTGCAACACATTCTCCCTCTTAATCTTTGCATTACATTGTCTATTTCTCTTCCCCTACCTATTTTCTGTGTGATATCTGCTAGAACACCTTTATCCTTTTGTATTGGCATGTTCTTCATCAATCAAACGGATCAGAACATATAGTACTAAAAAGCAAAGAAGGGTGATTGTGGTGGGTGACTCCCTTCTGAGGGGAACAGAGGGTCCCATATACTGACCGGACCCAACCCATAGAGAGATCTGCTGCCTCCCTGGGGCTCAGGTATGGGACATCACTGAAAGACTTCCTGGGCTGATTCAGCCCTCTGATTATTACCCGCTGCTGATACTCCAGGCTGGCAGTGATGAGATTGCAAAGAGGAGTGTTAGGGCAATTAAAAGGGACTTTAGGCCACTGAGTCAGGTGGTTGATAGGGCAGGAGCACAAGTGTTTTTTTCCTCGATTCCTTTGGTAGCAGAAAAACACAAATATAATGAAAGGAATAGGAAAGCCCACATTACCAACAAGTGGCTCAGGGGCTGGTGTCTTCGGCAGAACTTTGGGTTCTTTGGCCACGGGACATCCTTTACAGCACCCGGCCTGCTGGACATGGATGGGTTGCAGCTCTCTGTTAAGGGCAGAAGAATTTTCGCTCGTGAACTGGCAGAACTCATTGGGACGGCTTTAAACTAGGCTATAAGGGGGAAGGGGGTGTAGCTGGGCTGACGTGAAGCATTCCTAAGGGTGGTCAGTCTGAGTTGGNTGAAGCATTCCTAAGGGTGGTCAGTCTGAGTT
>VXBA01005914.1:4828-15287 GCA_013399895.1 Serilophus lunatus
CCGTGCCAGGTACGTGGTGGTGGCAGAGAAGTTGAAGTAACCAGAGAGACCAGACGGCAGAGAGGTGTCAAAGACCGGTGATGCTTTAAAATTTCCTTCACCATTATCCCACTCTTGTTATCTCTTTTAAACACCTGAAAGAGTGTGTGTGGAGCTGCTTGTGAGCAGCCAGCAAAAGACCCTGTAAAAGAGCAGGCAAAACGCTTGCTGTACGAGGAGAGAAAAGGGGGAGAGAGTGCCCCGCGGGGTCTCCCCTTCTGGCAGTCCTGCCACCTCCTGCCTCTCTCTCCTCTCGCTCTCTTCCCTCACTTCAGTCCTTTCTCACAACCACATGTTGTTGCGAAACTGTGCGGGGAGTTCTCGGACACCAGGATCCCCGGGAGCAGAGATGCTGCTCACACCAGAGCTGTGAAACCGTAAGAGCAGCTCAGAGCCGCGGCCCCGGAGCCATCCTGCCACCGGGAGAGCGATTTCCCACCGGAATGGGCTTCCCAGGGAGGTGGTGGAGTCACCGTCCCTGGATCTGAGGTTTGATGGTGAACTTAGTGACATGATTTAAGTGGTTTAGATGGTTTAGATGATGGTGTTGGATAGGTTGTTGGACTTGATGATCTTTTCCAACCTTGTCAATTCAGTGTGTAGCTCTGTGTGTCCCGGCCCCTGTGCCCTGCAGGCTGCAGGGCCGCCAGCTCGGAGGAGCAGAGAACACACTGGCAGTGACACCCCTGCGAACGCGGCTGCCGAAGGGCTCTTTCCATCTGAAATATGCGCCGAACTCCAATGCTCAGCTGCGCTGCCCAGCGGAGCCTGGAGGCGGAACGGAGCACACGCGAGCCCGCATCCGACCCTGCGACTCATTCCAGCTGCATTCCAGGGAGCCCACACAGCCACCCGCCCGATCCGGGGCCAGCACCAAAACATGCGGGGGTAAAACTTTCCTATGCTTTTTTAAAGCAATCTTAGCTTTTTTCCATTTTTTCTCTACCTTTCTCTCTTTTTCTATGCTTTAGGATTATAGTTAAATAAATAAATCCACTTATCGTTTTGAAACGTAACATCTGATCTCGTTCGTGTCTTAATTTTGCTTTTGGGAACTAAATGAAACCTTCGTTACAGATTGGGGAATTAATGGGGTTTGTAACAAGAGGATGCAGAACCACGGCTGGGACACATTACTCGCCCTGGCACCTGGATGTTATGGAAAAAGGATTGTCTTTCATCAAAGGAAGAAAAGTGAGGAGATGGGAAAGAGCAGCCTGGAAAAGTCAGGGCTGCTGAGAGAGCCGAATGCTGATGGTGACAGAGCCCTGAAGCTGGTGCAGTGCTCTGGCTGCTCTGCCTGCCTGGCCCAGCCCTGCCCCTGCCAGGCCCTCAGAGCCATCAACTCAGAACTGCCACTGGAGAACTGGCTCCTCCTCCATCACACCCTCACTGCTGCAGCTCTAGTGGGGGTCGGAGTCTCCAGGACACAGGCTGGTGATGGTGGGGGGTCTCTGGAGCATGGTGTATTGAAGGCGGCTCCTCTGCTGCCCTGGGGGGAGGGAGATGGGCGTCTCTGCTCTCCTGAGCATGGAGAAGGAGCTCTGTCCAGGATGGGAGAATTGCTGTGGTGGTTTATGCTGCCCTGAGGGACAGAAATGGGGGTCTCCCTTGTCCTGGCAGAGTAACATGGGGGTCTTTGCAGTCTCACAATTGAGCCGGGTGGCTCCTGACACTGCCACACCTGCTCCAACACCTCGTGCCTCTGCTTGGCCCTCAGAGCATCCTGCTCATAAAGGGGACAGTGGAGGGCTCAAGGTGCACATCCCCCTGGGGCAGCAATGGAAGCACTTGGCCACGGCTTTGCCTTTCTGCCATCGACACTCCAGGACACCTTCTGGCTCCAAGGGCTGGTCCTGCAGACCCCCTGCAACCAGGGGTGCTGCCCCTTTGCAGGGCTGGGGACAGGAACAGTGCCAGGGGAGCACCTCACCTGTCCCTGGGACCCTCAGCTGCTCTACATGCCAGTCCCATGACCTGCAGGGATCTCAGCCCTGACAATTCCTTCTCCCTCTCTGGGTGCATTGGCTTCTCTTCTGCCTCCATCGTGTCCTCACACTCCTGCGTGGCACAGATGCCTGTGCCAACTCCTGCAGCACCTGCCCACCTGCCCAGCCCACCTAGAGCCAGCCTCCCACTCCCCACCTTTTGCTGCTGGCACTTCAGCACCTGCTTCTCTTTCAGCCGCTCGTGCTCCTGCTCTCAAGAAGTAAGCAAGGCAGTCAAGTGCAGTGACCCCGTGGGCACAGGGTTTTGCTCCATAGTGCCATCCTTGGAGTCCTCACCACAGACTCCCAGGGATGATGTTCATCCCCTGGAGACAACCCAAAGGGAAATGAAGATGAGGAGACTGTTCTCCAGTGTTGGCTGAGGAACACATAACCACTTGGGACAAGCCTGAAGTCGCTGTCCATGGGGATCTTCTCACACCAGTGCTGGGTGCCTGCAGGGATGGAACAGGGGTGGTGGTGGCAGAGCAGAGACCCCCAGGCATGGCCCTGGCACAGGCTGTGGCTGCAGTCCCAGGGCCGGCAGGAGGACACCAATGGAGCTGCCCCCACCACGGGAAAACAGGAACAGGGCACGGTTGTCACTCACGGTTCCTATGTCACCTCTCCTGACCATGTGACTGAGGAACCCGAACTGCAGGGGCATGGCCACGAGATGGCTAATGAAGGACATGACTGCTTTGTCTGTTGTGGTGGTGTACAGCCCAGCAGGGTCACACCTTATGGTTACTCCTGGGGTGCAGGAGCCCTCAGTTGTCCTTGGAGATCGACCCCCTCTGGTCCACACCCCGCCTGAGGTGCCCTGTGGGGCCAGCATGGGGATCTCAGGCAGCCCCCTCCCCTGCCTGCCCTGTGTGCTGCCAGCCCGTGCCCACCCCACTCAGCAGCACAGAGGTGTTTGCTCCTCATCTCGTACAGCTCCTGCACAGTGGGGGCCAGGTGGGTGCCCGTGTTTGGGCACTACCCTCCCTTAACCCTCCTTGCTGTCCCCGTCCCATCCCACTTCGGGAAAAGGCAGAGGCTGTTTCGAATCTGTGCAGTACCAAGAGGAGTCATCAGGATTTTGCAAAGGTCTTTGCAAGTAGAAGAGGACTTTGACAGTCCTCACTGGCAAAACCTGAACTGACTTGAATTTTTGACTGAACAAAACTTGCAATCGAGACTGTCAAACCCACGTCCGCCTGAGAGAAGGAAAGTGCAAAAAGCTGAAAAGGGAGGGAAACAGCGAGAAAAAGAGATGAAAAGGAGAACTGAGAAAAAGAGATTGTATAGAAAGAAAGACAAAAAGAAAAACAAAGAAGGAAAGGAGGAAAAGGCAAAAGTGAAAAAGAGAGCAAAAGAGAGAAAGAAAATAACCAAAAAAGCAAGGAAACAAGAAAGAAAGCAACAAAGAATGCAAGGAAAAAAGGGGGAGGGAGAGGGGGAACAAAACAAAACCCAAACAAGAAAAAACCCCCGCCCCCAGCTCTCCCCACCTCTGGCTCCAGCGGCCCCGCCCCGATGCTGCGCTCGCCTTTCTCCCGAGCCGAGCCTCTTAAAGGCTTCGGGTCCGGCCCGGGGGCTGCTCTCAGCCCCGGCCGGGGCTGCGCCCTCCTGCTTCGCTGAACCTGGACGTGGCCCTGCGGGTCATTTGCTGGGGGTCCCTTCGCTTCGCTGGCACCGACGGATCCCGGGGGCGAGGTTCGGCCACTGCCGGGCACAGTGCCCCTTGTAGCTCCTGCTGCTGCACAAGCCCTTTGTGCCGCCGAGCTGTGCCCGGGCAGGGGCTGTCCCCACCTCGTTGAGCTGTGCCTGGGCAGGGGCTGTGCCCACCCCTCCGAGCTGTGCCCGGGCAGGGGCTGTGCCCACCCCGCCGAGCTGTGCCCGGGCACATCTGAGGTTCCACCATCACACCCAAGGACTCTCCTCGCCTGGAGCTGCAGCAAAGCCGCCTCCTGCCCTTGCAAGCTGCCCTGTTCGAGACTTAAACTTCTCCATCGCTCACAGATGGGAATAACATGCCCGAGCAGAGGGAAACCCCCCGGAGATGTCTCACGTTTCCGCGGAACCGGCAGCGGTGGAAGCGCTGCAAGCAGTGCTTTGGGCACTGGGGCTGGGCACGGCCCTCTCTGTCACCACGTGGTGACCTTGCTGCTGCTGCTGCCCCACGCCTTCCCCACTGAGCAGTTGTGGGTCCAGGAGCCAGGGGGGTGTCGGCTCCCAGCGGAGCCCTGGGGTTGCCCTGTCTCCACAGGGGAGGGGACAATGCTGCTGTACCTGGGCATGGGGCACAGGGCCCAGGCATCCCACACAACATGTGCCAGGCTGCCAAGTCGCTGTGTGGTTCATCCTTTGGATCTGGATGAGCTCACAGATTGCACATGACACAGTTGGGCGCCTCTGTTTCCCCCTGGTCACCACTCCCCCCTGAAATGGGACTGTGGTGTGGCAGTGCTGTGTGACATGAGGGGAGTGTCTGGGGCTCTGTGCCCCTGATTCTTGAGGAATTTAATGCTGATCCTCCTCCTTGCTCTCCTCCCTCATCGCTTTACAGACCCACCATGGCTATGGACCTTCCTGCTGCGCTGCCTATGTTGTAACTAACAATGGTAAATGGAATGGTACCTAAGGGTCAGTGGAACAGTGGGATGCTTAGAGTTCTGTAACCACCCATGTAACAACTCAAACCACCACAATCCAAATGTTTGGGAATGCACTGTGCAGCTTGGATGAAAACATCATATATGGAAGACTACAATGAAAAATCCAAAGTTCAGTGGCTCAACAACTTCCATAGGGGTCCCTAAAGACCCCCCAAGACAGACACCAAAGATTAAACAAATCCCTGTATCATCTTGAGCCAATCAGGCATGTTAAGTGGAATCACCCCCCATGCACCCAGCACTGTCATCAAGTAATGATTGCTTCTTAATACTGTATTGGAGTTAAGGGGTTTTACTTATTCCCCATTTTTACAGGTGTTGGGTTTCCTGAGCTTCTTGGGCTGGAGTTTCATTTTTCTCTCTAAATAACTCATCGTTTCAGGCCTTGTGTTTTTAATGCCTGTGATGGAGTACAGGGAAAGGTGTGGAAAAGCCCTCCTGGGTTGGGCACTGTTAGGGAGCTCAGAGAGGCCTGGAAGGGCAGGGGACCCCCCCAGCCACTGCCACCAGCTTCTCTCTGCCCCCATAACCCCACGGCCAAATCTGAAGGTTGGGGTCTTCCAAGGGCAGTGGTGGGTGAAACTGCAGGTTCTGGGAGGAGCATTTCCTCACGAGGGGCAGCAGGGGGGCAGGCACCGACCTCTGCTCTGTGGCACACACGGCAGGAGCCAAGGGAACAGCAGGTAGCTGTGCCAGGGGAGGATTAGGCTGGATATTAGGAAAAGGTTCTTCCCCCAGAGGGTGGTCAGACACTGGAAGAGGCTCCCCAAGGAAGTGGTCACAGCACCAAGGCTGTCAGAGTTCAAGGAGTTTGCACAACGCTCTCAAGCACTTTGTGGGATTGTTGAGTTGTCCTGTGCAGGGCCAGGAGTTGGACTCCATGGTCCTTGTGGGTGCCTTGCAACCTGGGCGGTTCTAAGATTCTACTCTCAAATTTTCTGGCTCAAATCCCACAGTGCAGCTCCTTCAGGGAGGGATCTGGGGTGGAAACTCTCAGCTGCTTCTGTGACCCTCCTCTGGAGAACTGACAGGGATTAAGTGCAGTCCTGCTGGAGCTCCGCAGGTGAGTGCAGGGCAAACCACACACACCACGTGCAAGCAGGAAGCCACTGTGCTGGGCTGCAGCTGCTTTGCTGCAATTTCCATTCTCGACTGAAAGGTACTTACAAAGTGAGGGGAGAACCTCCTGTCAGATGGGAAAGAGCAGCCTGGAATCAGGTGGAAAAGTCAGTGATGCTGAGAGAGCTGAGTGCTCATGGTCACACGCAGCCTGGTCCTCCTGAGAATGATCCAGCTGCTCCTCCACATAATCAAACCCATTGCACAAATTAACAGCATCTCATTAATATTTTAAGAGTCCAGTCTGATACTTCTCTTAGTGATACTGCATTCAGCATTCCTGAGTCTGGCTTCAAAAAATAATAAATAATAATAATAATAAACCCCAAACCCTTTTAACACTCTCTCCTACTCTCTCCTATACTTTCTTCTCTCCCTGCTGCCCCAGGCAGATCTCCAAACTGCAGAGTATGGAAAGCAACTCAGAGGTTCAATCCCAGTAAAGTCACATAACCACAGGCTGGGCTTCTCCCTCCCACCCCACCAGGTTTGCTGCAGCCAGGGCAGGCTCAGCCCAGTCCTCAAACAGTGACACAACACCTGTTCTGGGCCTGAGAATTCCAGAGCTTTTTACAAAATAGAAACTTGATTTTCTCTACAAAGGGTCTTCTTCATGCAACACCTGGCTGTCGGAGGTTAATGTGTTCAACAAACTTCTTCCCTCTGTTTTCCTTCCTGGCTACCAGCTGCTGGGTCCCTGGGAGCTGGAAGGGAGCAGGTAACTGAGAGGGGAAGACAAAGCCTTGTTGGGCAGTAGAGAAATTTGAGGGAGAAAAATGAGATGGGCCGGAAGCTTTTCTGGGCACAGATGTTGTGAGAGGGCAAATGGGTCTGGTTTTGTGCCCTCAGTCACTGAACAACCAGATGGGCCAGAAACAGGAGGAACTCTCAGGGCTGGCAGCAATGGGACAGTGCTGGAGCCCAGCAGGAGCCAAGGGAGCCCCTGCCCCTGGACTTGTGCCCTGCAGCACATGTGGTGCTCAGGGGGCTTTTGCCCATGAGGTCAGTGCCATGGACCATGTCCCTGGTGAGAGGCACATTCCCAAGAGTCATAGAATCATGGAATCTCCTGATCATCGAGTCCAACTCCCAGCCCTGCACAGCTCCCCCAACAATCCCACCATGTGCCTGAGAGCCTTGTCCAAGCACTCCTTGAGCTCTGACAGCCTCAGGGCCATGACCACTGCCCTGGGGAGCCTGTTCCAGTGTCTCAGTGTCTGACCACCCTCTGGGGGAAGAACCTTTTCCTAATACCCAGCCTAAACCTCCCCTGACACAGCTCCATGCCATTCCCTCGGGTCCTCAGGTGGCTCAGGTGGGCTGCTCCTGTGATACAGCATTGGGGGATGGCAGCTGGGAGAAGCCTGACACCTGGCAGAGCTGGGGCTGGAAGGACTTTCCCTCGATGTGATGGATTTTTAACTGCTTTGAGTTATGCCTGAGAATCAGAAAACTGAGACCATCAAACGAGCAACTCCCAGGGGTCCCTTTGGGTCTGAGTGGGGGGCTCAGCACCCATCCTGAGGGATGGCTGTCCCCAGCCCTGGGCAGTGGCAAGCCTGGTGCTGTGTCATCTCCTGGCTTCTCCCTGCATCCCTCCCTCCTACCTGGCCAACTGGTTTGTGAACTGGGAGCTGAACCTCCACCCCGAGGAAGAGAAGGGACAAGTGGGGTGGGACTGACCACATGGGGATCCAGGAGTAGGATACAGAGCTGGGAGAGAGACAGTCTAGGGGAAACATCAATTTTTCCCCTCTTGGAATCATTTTGAAGCTGGATGACTGCATCCTGTGGGCAAAGCTCCAAGTGATTCCCTGGGCAATTTAACCCACCCTCCCCAAACCACCCACGGAGCTGCTTGGTGAAGAGCTTTATTGGGCAGAGTTGACTCCAGCAGGAAGGGAGGCAAATCCTACCCCATTCCCACAGAACAGGGCTCACTGGGTCTTGCTCTGGGCTTTGTTTGCCCTCCTGCAGAAGACTTCCCGTGCAGAGGGTTTGCAGCCTGGCTCTGCGGACCCAGCAAAACCTCACTGTGTCTGGGCAGGGAGCAGGACCCCTGTGCCACCAGGGCTCTCAAGGAGCCAGGAGGGCTCCAGCCCTTAGGGTCCAGCCCCCATCTCCCGGGCCTCCCTCAGCCCCAGTGCCGGAGTTTGGCTCCACTTTCCTTGGGGCTGCCCTCGGGCTTTGGCGCTGCCACAGAGAGGACGTTCTCTGGCTCCAGGATGAACATGCCATACAGGTTCCAGAGGAGCATGGCCAGGAGCGGCAGGAAGGTCATGCTGAAGCCGAAGGCACGGAAGGAGCGGCTGATGGCGTAGGACAACCAGAAAATCAACCTGCAGAGGGCAGAGGGTGCAGACTGAGCTGGGGCGATGCCTTGGGGCCGGCACCGGCTTTGCTCAGGGGTCCTGACCAGCGAGGGTTTCCCAGGCTGCAGGAAGCGGGATGTGGGATGAAGAACCCTTCCTGGCTGTGGTTGGCCGGGTGAGGGGGAGCTGCACCAAGGGATGGTGTTCGCCAGTGCTGACAGAGCCTGATGGCACCACGGGGTGAAGGAGCCACTTACCGGGAGATGGCGAAGAGCCCAGTGAGCAGCGGGATGAGCTTGAGCAGCTCCTGTGGGAGGTAGGTGGCCAGCACAGCCATGTTGAAGAAGTAGAGGATGAAGAGGTAGACAGACTGGGAGACGTAGGTGCGGTGGATCTCCACCTCCCGCTGCAGCTCCCCAAAGGGCTCCAGGGCAGAGGAGCAGAGGCGGGAGATGCCGCTGATGATCATCCCTGTGGGACAGAGACAGGGGCTGAGTGGGCACCCAGAGGAGCTGCACTGGGGCTAGGGGAGCACTAGGGGAGGGGAGGAAAACTCCATCTGCTGCACCTGGTGGGAGCAGTGCAGCTGCAAAGAGCTCGGCCCCAGCTCTACTCCCCACAGCCCCGGGCTAACATAGCCTAGAGTGGGAGCGAAGGGCTCGTCCCCCAAACCCATGGCTCACCCAGCACGATGGGGAAGGTGGCGAAGGTGGCACAGCGCAGTGTGTAGACCAGGCGGGCGCTGACGGTGGGCAGCAGCGGGGCATCGAAGGGCAGGAAGACGTAGGCCCCATAGATGAGGCAGGGGCAGAGGAGCAGGGCCCCTGCCACCGAGGCCACAGCCTTGAGGTTGTCGGTGCCGCAGTCCCTGGCACACGGGCACCGTGGCCCCTTGGCTGGGGGCTTGGCCACGTGCCCCTCAAAACCTAGGGAGTCCCGGTAGCGTGAGGGGCTGAGGGGGAGGAAGACCTGCTTGTGGTGGAGGCTGCTGGGTGTGTCACTGGGGGGAACATGGCCACCCCTGCCCTCCTCCTGGGGCCATGGAGCGAGGTGCTGCTTCTGCTTGCAGGGGTTCTGCTCGATACACTGCGGGTCAATGGGCACAAAGACGTGGGCTGCCATCACAGGGAGACCAGGGGCTTCCTCTTCTTCATCCTCAGCTGGGGGGCAGGTGGGAGCAGCTTCCTCAGGGTCCTCGTGGCCTCCCTCGGGACTCGAGCGCCTCTTTGTCTCTGCAGGCTCTGGCTGGCCCTGGGTGCTGTGCTGGCACCGATCCCATGGCAGGGTGGCATCGGGGTCCTCCAGGTGTTCATCTGGGGCTGGTGGCACCTTGTCCAGGGCCACTTTCCCCAGCTCCAGCAAAGCCACCTCCTCGGGAGGCAGGACAGGGTCTGCAGCAGCCATGGGAGTGGTGGTTCTGCACCAGAGACACAGCCTGGGACTGGCAACACTGCTGCACTTGGGGTGTTGAGAGAGGATGAGATTCCCGTCCCTTCCACTTTCACCCTGCACCAGGAGAAAGGAGATAAGACAAAAAAACCATCAGAAATGAGAGGTCACATGCACAGCCCCAGTTACAAAGTGGGGGCAAACTGGCACCTCTGGAGCCCTCATGACCCACCTGCCCTTCTTGCACTACCAGGGGAAAGCAGCACATGGTGTCCCCACCCTCTGGGCCTCGGCAGTGGGATTGTGGAATGTCTGGGTGGGCCAGCAGAGCCCTGGGAGTGTGGGTTTGGCTGTGGAACAGGACAGCCTGGGAACAGCTTCCTCTGCCAGACAAACATCCCCAGGGTTCTGGCCGGGCTCAGCCTGGTGACCTGGGGGCAGTTGGGCACTGCCTGGACAATACAACTGGCCTTCCACAGCACCATCCTGTGCCAGCACCGGCCAAGCCCCGGGGACTGCAGGCCTGGCTGCGTCTGGGAACCCCGGCTACAGCCGGAGTGGGGCAGGTTTGCTGCCTCTTGCAGCTGAGATTGATGGGGGGCGGGCGCGGGGGGCTGCCAGGCGCCCTTCCATGGGGTGCAGGAGGCACAGACAGAGCTCCCGTGTTGTTCTGCTTGGGGGATGTTCCCCTTTAGGGGATCCCTTTCTCTCGGCCCGTCCCAGATGTTCCCAGCTGCCTCCACAACGAAAATCTCCCCCCCTCTGGACACACTCATCCCCGCTCCCCCAGAAGGGGCCCTGGCCTGGCCACAGGGGCGGGGAAACTGAGGCACGGAGAGGCACGAGGCTTCCTCCGCACCCCCCGCGGAAGTTACGGCTAAAGCAGCTCCCTGGGCCCCTCTGCCCCCGGCCCCGGCCCCGCTCCCACCCCCGGCCGCGCTCCCCTCCC
>VXBA01005914.1:17171-64625 GCA_013399895.1 Serilophus lunatus
GGGACGGGGGAGGGGTCAGGAAGGATTCGGGGGCTGGGGAAGGAGGGGTGGGAGCCGAGGGAACTGCGGGTGTTGACGGGGCGAGGGGGAAGGGAGGAATTACGGGGAGACTGGGGGGAAGCAGGGCCAAGGGTGGCGGGAGGGTGTTCGGGAAAGATGAGGGAAGGAGAGAGTGGAATTTAGGAAAGATTGAAGTGAGGAAGCTGGGGAGGAATTCAGGGAAAGTGTGCGATGCAAATGGAAGGGAGAGGGGTATTGTGTGGGATCCAGAGGAGATGAGCAGCACTTTGAGAGGAGCACTGGTGAAAAGGGGCCTGGGGGCTCCAGGAGGGTCAAACCAAGGGGCGGAGGGTGAAATAGCTGTGGGGGATCCGGGCAAAGTGGGAGAATGGAGAGACTGGGGGGAAGGAGGCAGGGAGAGAGTAAGAAGGGGGTCAGGGCATGGAGAAGGGAGAGAGGAGTTCTGTGGGATTCGGGGAGGTGGGGCAGGAATTGGTGGAAGCTGAGGGAAAAAGAGGTGTTGGGGTACAAGGGGAGAAGGGTGAGGTGTGGTGTCATCCAGGGAGAGGGGGGCTGGAGAGGGTGTTTTTGGCAGGAGGCAGGGATTGCTGGGGAGTGCTGGAGAGGAGGGTGCAAGGAGCAGGAGCTGCAGCATCTTGCTGCTGTCTGGAGGGCAGGACTGCTTCAGCTTCACATCTTCCCAATTAAACACTCCCTTGGACTCTGCTCCAACATCTCCACACCTTGCATTGGAAATGGCATCAGAGGACAGGACTGGGGCAGTCCCACTGGTCTTGGTAAGCTCAGCCCCCCATGGGACAAGGTGTCTCCCTGGGATGAGGAGTCCTGGGGGATGAAGTGCCCCAGGTGCCTCTGCTCTGCTCATGACTTGTTTTGTGAAAGTGGCCAGAAATGGTCCTCTTGTGGGTCCAGTTCTGGGTCAGTACAGCAGATCCAGGGTGGACCTCCAGAAGCCACACTGGGTTTCAAAGATGAGCAAAGTGATGAAGGCAAGACATGGATTTCAGGTCAGGCTCTGTTTCTTTTTGTCTGGGTGATGTTGGCTGTGTTCCTTCTCCCTGTGGGGCCTTGCTGCCTCCTGCAGCAGAGCTGGGCTTGGCATGCCCAGGGATCCCAGGCAGGAGCTGCAGGTTTGAGTGGTGGTCACTGGAATTTCTGTTTCCTGCATTTTAGAGGTCAGTGGGTGCATTTCTTGGGATGAGACCTGGAGCAGGGGCTGTGTGGTCCTGCCTGGGATGTTTTGGGCTGTGGAGCTCTGTGTCTGCTGCCACACTGAGAGGGTTCCCACATCTCTTGGGGGCTGAGCCAGAGAAGTACCTGCTGCCTCCCAGGGGGTGCAGCACAGGGCTGGGGAGGATGGAGGGGTTGATTGTGCTTTTGCCTGTGAATCAGAACATGTTTTGCACAAACCACCCTTGTCGTGGTTCAAGACCTGCTCTGCTTTGTGCTCTGAACCACCTGACAAGTGGTACTTCACCCTCTCTGTGGCCAGAGGGGGGATTGTCCTCCAGCCAAGGAAGGGGTGCTTTTCTGTTTGAATTTTTAGGGCAGAATAAGGTGTGTGGCTGCTTTAGAGCATTTTTCCAGCAGACAAAGAAACCCCCTGTCCTGCAGGGGTGGCTCCTCTGTAGCTGGGAGGAGGGAGCACTGTGATTTTAGCACAGGGTTTACAGTACCTGCAGTGGCCACGAATTTCCTTCTCCATAGCTGAGAGCTCTGTGAGTGAGTTCTTGCCTTAACAGTCTCTTCTCTGTTTCAGCCTGAAGTGGGATTGGGTGAAGCAGGAACTTCCTGCCCTCTGAGCAGCCCGTTGGGTTGTGGGGTGACTGTGCTCTCTGGGAACTTGTGGCCATCCCATTCAGCAGCACCTTTGAGTCACAGATGGGAATGTCACAGCCTTGAACTGTGATTCCATGGGATCATTGTTGTGTCTGCCTGGGAGAGCTGAGCTCAGGGCTTCATGGTCCTTGGCTGTTGGAGTGTCCTTTTGGAGATGAAGGTGCCCATCACTTTCACTGGGTGCTCTTTGATCTTTTCCAAGTCTTCCTGTGTTGATATTCCCAAGGTTCACCTTGGAAGGTGGCAGCTGGATTGTCTCTTTTACAATGCCTGTTGTAGTGTAGGGTGACCAGGGTTATTGTACAGGTTTCTGGGTAACCATTACTCATGGTCTGTGTGACTGGTCCTGTCTGGAGCCTGTTCTGGGCAGTGGGAACAGTGACTGACACATGCCAGGGCAGACATGAGTGGCTGTAGCTCTTTTCCTGGAATGTCTTACTCCTCAGGGACTGGGGCTCTTAGTAATGTACTAAATAAAGAAACAGAGAGGGGACAAAGAATTCCTCCTGCTGTGCTGCCCCATCCCAGACTGTCACTGGCACACAGGGAAGGGACAGGTTGGTGTCTGTGTGTCTGCAGAGGACTTGGCACTGGCCTCTTTCCACCCTGCTTGGCACCATGTGCTGTACTTGAATCTTTTAATAGCCTGGCATCTGATTTGCCTCCTCTGTGGCACTAATGTGCTGTCTGAAAGCAATGTTTAAACCCAGCAGGTAGAAGAATGGGTCCTGAGACAGGATTTGGCCTCTTAACTGCTGAGTGAAGTTCAGCCCATGGTCACAGGCCAGCCAGGGCACAGATGCAGAGGGGCATTTTCCCCAGTGTGTGGTCCAGAGTGCCTGCACTGCTGTTTCCCAAGGTTTCTGGAGTGAGGCTGGCTCCTGTACCTTTTCTCTTCCCTGAGTCCCCCTTCCTCAGCCCCTCAGATCCTGGCAGGTCATTGCTGGCTGTCACAGATCCTGCTTTGCTCCTGACTCCTCCTCTTCCAGCAGCACCACGGGACCATGTGGCCAAGCCCTGGGTCCTGCCTTGGGGCTCAGGAGTCACATCCCAGCAGGTGACCCCTGCTGCTCTTCAGTAACCAGCCCCCTGTTTCTTTACAAACCATGGAAGAGCAGTGCATATGGACATAAGGACATATCTGCTCATATCAGACACAGCTGAGGTTTGGAGCCCAGGGAATGTGGTTTTACAGCTGCTTTGAAGAGGTGGAGGCTGCCTGTGTTGGAAATCAGCGATTGTAGTTTTCCTGTAGTTCTCTATGGGAACCAAATGAATCAGCAGTTCCCCTTTCCCCTGGTCACCCTTTTGCACTGGAAGCTCCCTGTGCCCCAGGAGGGGCTTTGAGAGCCTCAGGCAGAGCAAGAGTCCAGGGCTGCAGTGAGATGTGCTTTGTGGGCATCTGTTCTGGGGAAACCAAACTCAGGGGTCTTGCTGGTGTGCCCCCACCCCACTATGAGCTTGGCTGGATGCTGCATGCTGTAAACCAAAATGTGTTTTACTCACTTCCTTGTTATTGAGGGTATTGGGCTGTCAGGGCCCTTCAGACCATGTGAGAAAGAGGCCAGTGAGCAGGAGGGGCTGGAAGTCAAGGATGTAGCGGGATTTTGTGTGTGGTTCTCACTCTTTTCTTGATTTTCTTCATGATTATTCAGGAATAAGTTGTGTTTTGATCTCCCAAAGTGTTGTGTAAGACACTTCTGTTCCTCATGCTTCCTTCTTCAGTCAGGTTCTGTGGTTACTGAAATGAAATTTCCAGGTCCCTTGGGGGGAGAGGCTTCCTGTGGCACGGCAGGAGATGGGACATTTTTTCCTCTGTGAGCTCTGAAATGTTGTGGATTTTTTCAGGGAGATTCCTTTTGGTGTAGTGGGTTTGTGAAGGGAGATTGGCCTTGCTGGGAAGGGGCTGGCAGAGGAAACAGTTACTTTGCAGTAATACCTGCAATTTTCAAGGAAGTGGTGATGGTTTCAGCCTCCCCAGCATTTGGGCTTGCAGGCTTTGGCCATCAGTGCAGTCACTGTGTGGTGCTGCAGGTGTGCTGGGGGAGCTCCTGGTGAGCAGCTACAAAGATTTTGGGAAGCAGGTTGGCCACAGCACCTCACTGCTCTGCTCTGGTCCTGTGCTGTGTTTGAGGAGCCACAGCATGGTTGTCATCAGGCCCTTGTTCCAACAGCCCTCAGGTGTGAGAGCACATGACAATGGGCTGAGGGGGAGAACAAGGACCAGTGGAGTTGGTGACTGATGGCTTGGGGGGTTTATGGCTTAAAGAGGAGCCTGTAGAGCCAAAAGCTGGGAAAAACTGGCTACAGGAGTGGGTGTAGTGACCTCAGACCAAAGGCAGAGGCTGGAGGTGACCCCTTGTGTAGGAAGGACTGACAATTGATTGTGCATTATTGAGCTGCCCATGAGCTATTGATGAGGTTCTGTCTGTCATGCTGCTCAAAGTCCCTGCGTGTTTCACAGCAGCATTTGGAGTTGTGGTTTGTTTTGTTCCCAGCTACAAACTTTTGAGTGCTTGAGTTTTACACACCTGCAGGAGGATGGTCCTGGGCAGAGTTTCACAAAAGTATTTTTTTTCCTGACTCAAGGGTTTGGAGGTCACTCACTCTCTCTTAGCTGGGTTTCAGGAGGAAAAAAACTAGGAACTAATTTCCTCTTTTAGGCTGGGTTTGCATATCTGTTACTTGTCACTGGGAGAACTTTAAGGGGGTTAACTAGTAGATCCCTGTAGCAATGACAGGGAAGTTTTGGTAAATGAATGACTTGAGTTGCCTACTTTCATTGGCAAGCTGGTGAGGAAACAGGAATTAGTACAAGCTGGATTTTTCTCTATCAAAACAGTAGTTATTAGAAATCAATCAATTTTTTTAATCACAGTGTTTCAGACATTTGAATTAGTCCTAATGTAGGCATAGCAGGTTTAGTTGCTGAGGTCAGGAGTTGGTAATGTGTCCAGAGACATTTCTGACTTTGCAACTGTGGAAATAATCGACATTTTTGATTTTTCAGACAGCAGTAAGTGGTGATTAAACAGCTGTTCTGGAGCAAAACCCTTACAGTGTGTGTCACACTGCTTTCTTCATGCCTCCCATAACCTTCTTCAAATGCAAAAAGGAAAGCAGTGACTGGTGGGGTGGTACAGGGTGTGTGCTGCCAGTGGAGCTGCCTTGGCCAGTGTGGTCCAGTGCAGCCATCCCAGTGCTCCCAGCTCCCCTGCACTGGTGAAGCTCCTGGTTGTGTGTCCTGGTTGTGTGCAGGGCAGTGGTGGACAGTGTGCACCGGCTGGATCTCATCCTTGGCAACAAGGCAGCCTATCAGGACGTGTTCAAGCCAGAGAACATCAGCCTCAGGAACAAGTAAGTGGGGCAGGGCACTTGTCTTTTGTGGTGGGCTGGAGAAAATCTGTGTGAAGCTGCACTGCTGAATGTGTGGGTTCACAGTGTGTTTGGTGTGCAGTGTGCCTGTTGGCCTGGGATCACCCCATGTTTTGGAAGCAGAGGCTGGACTTCAGATCTACATTGGAGTCTGTGGTGGAGGGTTTCCTGGGGCGCTGTTGACACAAACAGATTGTCTTTGTGTTGACCAGTTCCTTCCTTGTAATAAAAAATTTTTTTTACAGGTGTGTGAAATCTTTCCTCAGGTTCAACGGGTGCAGAGCAGGGAGGATTATTCTTACCCATTTTCTAAGCTTTCAAACCAGTTGTTATTCCTGCACTTTGGGAAGTCATTGCTGGCCAGCTGAGCTGGGGCACTGGTTTGAGTGTGTGGCTTTTCCAGGTGCTTCTGCATGGTGGTGATCCAGGCTGCACCATCACCAGAGGGCCTGGCTCAGCCACTGCACTGGGTTCAGATTTCCCTCTTCTGTGCTTCTGTGGTGGCAGCTGTGCTTGAGGCTGCAGCAGCTCACTGTGGATGCTCTGCTCTGTCTCAGGCTGCGGGAGCTCTGTGTGAAGCTCATGTTCCTGCATCCAGTGGATTATGGAAGAAAAGCAGAAGAACTGCTCTGGAGAAAAGTTTACTATGAAGTTATCCAGCTCATTAAAACAAATAAAAAGGCAAGTATCTATGGCTCTGGCGTGAGAAGGTTTCTGGCAGTGCAGTGGATGAGGTTGAAAGCTTCATCTGCTTGGAGAAGTTGTGATCTTGAGTCCAGGGCAGGAAGCTGGGTACTCCTGAATCCTTTCCATGGAGCTGCCCTGTGCCCTTGGCAGTGGGTGGATAAGTGCTAATGGGCTGCTGGGAGAGCTGCCGTTGCAGCATTTCAACAGAATTTGCTGACTTTTTGTGTTCCCCTCATCATAAGACAAGTCTCTCCATGTAGAGTGCTTGAGGCCATGTAGAGGTCTTAAGAGGCTTGGTCAGTCAGTGATGATTGTTTTTATGCGAGTTGGTCACTGGAAGATCCTCATGGTGTTCTCTGATGCTGTGAGCTCTCATGGTCATCTGGGGGCCTGGGTGCATGTCAGATGCTCTAACCAGACACCTTGGTTTCGTTTGTTGTTGCCTTGCTATTGACACTTAGTAAACGCTACTGGAGGCAACATCATTGAGCAGAGGGTGCAAAGCTGTGCAAAACCACTTAGAGCTGAGCTACCTGCCTTCTTCACCCTGGGTGCCCAGCCTGAGGTGCCCCAGGCTGTGTTAATGTGCTCCTGTTCCTTCTCCCAGCACATCCACAGCCGCAGCACCCTCGAGTGTGCCTACAGGACCCACCTGGTGGCTGGCATAGGATTCTACCAGCACCTCCTGCTCTACATCCAGTCCCACTACCAGCTGGAGCTGCAGTGCTGCATCGACTGGACACACGTGACAGACCCTCTCATAGGTTTGTGCTCAGGGTGTTGGGCTCCTGGGCAAGGCTGAATTCCAGACAAGCGGCTTCCCCTTGCACTAATCCATCTTTGTTTCAGCATTCAAGGGATTATTTTGGGGTTTTGGTCCTGATTGGCAAGTTATCTGTTTAGAGCAGACTGTCCCACTCTCTTTTCTGTGGCACTGGTTTGGTTTTTGTAATGCGAGATCAGGAAAGAAAGATTTTCTAACAGATTTTCTCTCTAACAGGAAGAAAACAGTGCTAGAAAATTCTTTAGTAAGTGTCTGGTGATGGCAGATTTTTATGGAAAATTGAAGAGTGCTGCTGACTGTACAGAATGTTTGTAAAAGCTTAATTAAAGCAGACAAACAGGGGAATAGGTTCTTGAAATCAACAGATTTCTCTCAGTACATCCTACTCACTAGACATAAGACACTTTTCCTCTTCTTGGTGCCTCTTCTGTCTGTGCTGCCTTCACTGTGTGGCTTTGAAACCCTATTGACTCTTGGAGTGAGAACACGGGAAGGTCCTGTAGCCCACATCATCTTGTCCAGGTGACTTCAGCTGGCTCAGGTGACCTCTGTGCAAAGTCTGAGGAGTTGTACCTGTTAGGGGAGGAAGAATAACAGTGTTTACAGTTCTGAAAGAGCTTCAGGCTGCCTGTACATTCACATCCTTGATTACCTTGTGATGGTCTGCTCCTGTTTCCCTTGGATTGTGTTCAGTGGCCTCAAGGCATGTGTTTCTGTTCAGGTGGGTCCAGGTGAGAAAAGGGGCCTCAGTATTTTGTGAACTGTGTTAGCAAGGGTTTAACTGATATGCTTAAATCTGGCAGGGAGTAGGGCTGCAGCACCTGGCTAAGAGAACTTGGTGTGTCTTTAGCAAAAGAAGTTTTGGTTTGCTGGGATCCTCCTTTTTCTAGGAGATGATGGTGTCACTATGAGCTTTGAAATGTTGGTTTAAAAGGTGGATGTCCCTGGATGTTCCTTTGAGAAATGTATCTCAGTACTGCAGAATTAATAAATCCTTGAAATGCACATTCCAGTTGCATTTGTACCCTGGGGGTTTATTGCATGTGAAAAGCTCCCCTTGTTCAGGCTTCATGTTGTGTTTGGCTTCTTTAATTAAAAGGATGCAGCAGGTGAGCATTTAACTGGAGAACAGAGATCCAACTTGAGAGAGTATAACTTGATAGTTATGTGAATGGGAGCAAGAGGATTCAGTGAAAAGAGAGGGGGGTAGGTCCCAACAGTGTAGGTGGATGGATGCAGGTTTAAGGCTGTGTGCTTGTATAATGCTACTTGTACAACACCTGTTGGCACGTGGGAACAGCTCACTGCAGCCTCCAGATCTCACTTCCACCCTTTTAACCTCAGCTGGGGGAAGGCAGAGTGCAGACTGGATCAGTCTTAAAAGTCTTTGGGGTTCCTGCTTGAGGGAACTCTCTCCTCCAGAAGGTGGAAGTCATTGGCAGCAGGAAGACTCAACCTGTGACACTGTGCTCCAGTGACAGTGGACACTCTCCAGAGAGGAAGTGCAGGCACAGCAGCTTTTGCCTCTTGATCTCTGGCCAAACTATGGCCCGGAAGGCTTGGGGGGTGGGATGTGCCCTTCCCAGGAATTGAGTCATGTCTGATGACTTCAGGTAGTTCAGATTGGCTGACTGCAGCCTTCCAGCCTTCCTCTGTTGCTCTTGACACTTAGCACTGCTTGAACTGCCTTTTCTTTGTAAGTTTAGTGTAGAGTAGACAAGACTATTTCAGTTGGAAGGGACCTACAATGGTTGTTCAGTTAACTGCCTGAGCAGCTTGGAGCCTAGGAGTAAAGCATGGTGTCAGGGACATTATCCAAATGCCTCTTAAACACTTAGAGGCTTGAGGCATTGACCAGCTCTTTGGGAAGCTCATTCCAGGATGTGACCACCCTCTTGGTAGGGAGAGGCTTCCTTATGGCACCTTCCCTTCCTCAGGAAGCTCCAGAGAGCCATGAGGTCTTCTCCAGCCTCTTCTCCCACCTAGAAAAACCCAGAGTCCACAACCATTCCTCCCAGGCCGTGCCTTCCAGCCCTGTCACCTGCTCAGTTCCCTCCTGGATGCAAAGGCAGCATTGTCCAGAGGCAGTTCTTTCTAACTGACTCCAGCTGCCATGTCTATAGCACAGATTTCTGGCCTGGTTTTTCCTTATTTCACTTCTCTTCCTCCCTTTTTGGTTTGGAGCCAGGTCACTGTGGCAGACCTTGCAGACAAGGTGACATCATTTATTTTGGTGACTGTTGATAGTGTGGTGACACACACTGCCCCAGTCAGCAGGGACTCCAAGGCAGGTGGGTGAGCAGCAGTGTCTGAGTATTTTTTTGTTTATTTTCCACACTTTGACAACAAGAGCGACCCAGTGCTGCTCTATGAGATGCCACAGATGGCAGCCAGCAGTGGGGTCTGTCTGGGGGGCTTTGTTCTGGGTATCTTGGTCAGAGGTGTGGGTGATTCCTGTGCCTTCCTAGCAGCCTTCCCCCAGTGCTCTAAGTGCTGTCATTTTTGCTCCTAGGCTGCAAGAAACCCGTGTCTGCGTCGGAGAAGGAGATGGAGTGGGCCCAGATGGCATGTCACCGGTGTCTGGTGTACCTGGGAGATCTGGGTAAGGGCAGCATGGCCCTCAGGGCAGCCTTGAAAGCAGGGAAAAATGGTGCCTGTACCCTGCCAGGCCATCAGTGTTAGGCACCAGCTGAGGTTACTTGCAGACCCTGTTTTCCTCTGTGTGAAATCCTTGTAGCTGAACTGCTGTGAGCTGCAGAAGGTTTGGCTTTGGGCAGGTAGTTGAGTTTGCTGCTGATAACCAGTTTTGGCTGTAGAAGCCTTTATATAATATAAAGGGAAGCTTATATTTACAGTGTTTGGACAATGTGAAGGAAACTCAAAGCAAGTTGACTGCTCAATTCTGACTTGCCTTGCAGAGCCACTGCCATCAGCACTAGTGGGACCAAAAGTCAGATTTAGGCAATATTGTGCATCAGGTCAGAGTTTAACCTCTGCAAAGCCTGAGGACCTTTGTCATTGTGCCTGGCTGTGTGTCATCCTTTTTATAGCAGGCATATTTGTCCTACAGTCATGCCTTCCTGAAGTGTGTGGTGAGTGTGACAGCTTCTTGATTGTGAACATGTGGGAGTGAAGGCAGGGAGAGAGCATGTCCTGTGTGGAAAACAGCTCTTGGAAATGTGGCACAGGTACATGTGTGTGCCACGCTGCAGCCTCCAAGCTGGTAAAAGCTGTTTGGCATCATCCCTGTGCATGAATCAGCTTAAAATCACATTGCAAATTAATATCTTGTGGGTGTAGTAGGAATGACTTACCTGAGTGCTGGGAGGGAAAAGTGCTCACCTGTTCAGTGCTGTCACCTAAGGATTCCAAAATGCCTATGTTTGTCAAAAAATAAAGGAAAAAAAAGTCCAGCCTAGCCACAGCCAGGTATTTTATTGTCAGCTGACTTGATTTTACACTCTGGTGTAGTAGAATATAGACTGAGGTACTGGAAAATGGAGCACGACCCTTAAGTTACTTCAAGGACAGATGAATCAGCACTTGACATGTGGAGCAGAAGAACATCTTCCTTTTGTTCACGTGCTGCCTCAAGTGTAGTGAGCTCTCCCCTGGGAGGGGCAGGAGATGTGGTGTGTGGTGTGAGCAGGTACAAGAAAAGCCCTTCAGACAGGCCTGGCAAACCATGTGCATTGCTGGGTTTGCCAAGAGCAGTTCTTTGATGATCAGATTTGTTGACTTGGCCAGTATTTCAAGTTTTGTGGTATTTTTAATCTGTAGGGAAGCTTTGCTGCTCTGCAGCAGGGAAGAGCAGACAGTGCCTTTGGGTTTCTGATGTGTGGTTTCCTTTCAGCTCGCTATCAGAACGAGCTGGCAGGGGTGGACACGGAGTTGCTGGCTGAGCGGTTTTACTATCAAGCCCTTTCTGTTGCACCACAAATTGGTGAGTGATTTACCGTGAATTTTGTTAAAATTGTGTTGCCACAACCTAAATGCAATGTGATAATACACTGGTTAGGTTCATGGCCTGCAGCTGAGAGAGGAGTGGTTTTACCCCCTGGTTAAAATTGCTTCCTTTGAGAATCTCTCTTGCTGGCAAACTAAAGAGAGAGGAGTTAAAGTCAGGGTGCTCTTTGCCAGCGACTTCACCTTACTCATCTGAGAACCTCCAAAAAGCTCAGGCTTTCCTGAGTGCAGTGGTGTTGTGCCTGTTGGCTGAGGGCAGATCCACCTCTCCGTTGCCAGCAGCAGAGCATTTATTGGTCACCTCAACCTTTTTATCCCTGCAAAAGAATCTCAGGTGCTTCTTCCTCCTTCAGAAGTGCCTCCTTCTGAGAATGCCAGAGTAGAGGGCCTGTTTTTAACCTTAAAGCATGAAATTCCAGCCAAGTGTTCTCTCCATGCTGTCTTTGCAGAGTTCTCACTGAACTATTTTGATAGGCTGGTCCCAAATAAGTGACCAAATCTCTGCATCACAGTGAGCTGGAACAGAGCTTTCAGTAGCTGATAAGATGATGTCTATGTAGAGAAATAAGGAGTCAAGGCCATGGCATCATTAATACAGAGGAGGAGGCATAGTTTGCTCTACTCTCCTACATAGATAACTGGCAGAAGGTGAGGAGTATCTAAAGTCTCTGTAAAACAGAAAACAAACCCTGGATGGCAGCAGGATTGAGTAGCCCAGACCTTTGTACTGCAGCTTTATTACTGTTTGTGTCTACTGGCTTCCCTCCTGTGTGGAAATGTAGTGAGAGGGAAAGGATCTGCTTTTTAGCAGGGCCATTGGAGAATTCCAAGTGAATTCCATTGCCCCATTCCTTCCTGACAGGAATGCCCTTCAACCAACTGGGGACATTGGCAGGCAGCAAATACTACAATGTGGAAGCGACCTACTGCTACTTACGCTGGTGAGTGCCTGTGGATCTGTGTCCTGGGCTGGGGAGTGTTCTGCTGCCACTGTGGGTGCCAGATCCTCTTCTTTACTTTGGGCCTGGGACTATTTTCAGCAGATGAATTACAGGGGAAGAGAAAGAGATGGGTTTAGTTCACCCTTGAGCGGGGCTGATGAGACCAAGCCTCGGTCAAACCAAACACTTGTGCAGGGCTGTGCCTGGAGGGCTTCACCCGAGCCCCTGCCTGAGCTGGAGGGCCAGGCAGGAAGCAGGGTGAAGGTGCTGAGGGAGACACCCTGCAGAGTGAGGTAAGTGGAATTTAGTTACCTGAACCTGGCCTGAAGGCACAGATTTGGAAAAGCAAGTGAGCAGGGCAGGTGGGAGCTGTGGAGCAGCTGAAGTCATCTTTGCAGCCATCAGTGGGAGTGAAGTTGCCCAGTGTGTTCAGTCAGCAGCACTAGGTACCTGTCCTCATGCCTTGATGTCTGAATAACTTGCTAGTGAGTTAAAACTAGTAACTTTTGCTGTGTCCCCTTTTGGTGTCTCAGCATCCAGTCTGAAGTGTCCTTTGAAGGGGCCTATGGGAACCTGAAGCGGCTCTATGACAAAGCAGCCAAGATGTATCATCAGCTGAAGAAATGTGAAACCAGAAAGTTGTCTCCAAGCAAGAAACGGTAAGAAGGGAAAGAAAAGGGGTGCAGTGCCACCTGTGTCATCTTCTGGGTTGAGACTAGTGTCTCTGTGGGAAATGGAGCTGGTAGATGAGCCATTTGATGGAGAATTTTGAGAGACCCACTCTAGATCTCATTCTTGATGTCTCGGGTCATAATTTCAGGAGAAAAGCTAAATGCTGGTCAGGCATAGAGTTTGAGGTGAGAGATGTTCTTACTCCCCCCTCCGATTCACAGACTGTTTGTGAAGGTTAGGGCATACTGGTGAAAGTTGGCAGTGTAGGAACTGTCTTCTTTCCCTCCAGTTTTATCAGAGTGAAGTTTTCAATTGAGACCTTATTTACCTTAATATATCTCTGTTAGCCCAGCCCATCTCTGTGATAGGACACCTGCTTTACAGTGTTTTCTCCTCCATCTTTTTAGAGGCAAAGACATTAAGAGATTGCTGGTGAGCTTCATGTACCTGCAGAGTCTTTTGCAGCCAAAGAGCAGGTAAGGTTATGTATTGATAACTCACTGCAACTCACAGTATTAGGCACTCGGAATTGGAAGGGACTGTTCTCTGTAGGATAACAGTGCTGAAGCTTTCTGACAAAAGGTTCAAGACTTTAGACTATCTGTGCAGGAAGGATGAGGAAGATTGTCTTCTCAGGGAGGCTGAAATACCAAAGGGTTAAATACTTTGTCACTGTCTAAATTGAGCCAGCACTGAGTGTGCATTGAACTCCTGAGCCTTGCAGCTGTCCCTGTGCTGTACTGTGCCTTTGGTGTTTGCTTACCTTGTGCAGTTATCAAATGCTTTTTCCTGGCAAGCCCTAGATTTGGGCTGATAGGACAGCACAGAGTTGCTGTCCACACATGTACAGGGCTGTTCACTGCACTTGGAAATCTGTAACCAAACCCCTTGTTCAAAGAAACAAACAGCAAGATGTAGTTGTGCTAGAATAAGTGGGAAGCTTTGTATGGCTGTGTGACTTTGGGTTTTTTTTGTTGGATTTTCTCTGCTGGGAGGTTTTCAGGTGATTTGTAAAATAACCTCTTACTGCTTGAAATAGAGCAGGTGTTTTAAAGGGCTTAGACACAGGCTGCACTTAAACTCATCATAGAGTGGTTTAGGTTGGAAGGGACCTTCTGGGAGTCCAGTTCTCCTCCTGAGTAGTATTCACTGTGAAGGTAGATACAGGTGTGAAGTCAGGTGAGTTTGCTCAGAACCTCATCCCACCGAGTTATGACTGGATCCAAGGACAGAGATCCCACACCTTTCTGGTCCCCTGTCCAGTGTTTGACTACTTTCACCATGGAATTCTTTTCTCCTTGCATCTAGTCTCATTTTCTGTTTTTGAAGTGTGTACCCATCACTTCTCTTCCTTTTGCTGTGCACCACTGAGGAGAGTCTGTCTCAGTCCTGTTTGACATCTGGAAACAGAAGACAGTCACCCCTGAGCCTTCTGTCCTTCAGGCTGAATAAATTTAATTGTCTTTTCCTCTTCTCATACATCATTATCTCTGTTCCTCTGCTGGACTACATCCAGTTTTTCAATGTCTTTGGTGTTTTTTTTGTCCTTGGGACCCCAAGACTGGATGCAGGGCTCCAGATGCCACCTTGTGAGTGTTAAATAGAGAGGGAGAACTTCCTCAGCCTGCTGCCTCTGCCTTTGCTCATGCAGCCCAGTATGGGATTGGCTTTCCAACCCTGACTTACACTGGAGTGGAACTACAAGGCTCGTTTAATATCTACTTAACATGTATTTAGCACATGGGGAAATTGGAAATTACTTCAATTTCTCAAATGGGTTTCCCCCTAAAAAGGATTTGCTGGAAATCGTGCAGGTGGGTTTGTTTTATAGCTAAGGAGGCTCCCAGCCCATTGGGCTGTTCCTGTGGGCACTACAGAGGATTTTGGAATATTCTTACAGGGCTGAAAGTTAGGGACATGGGAGGAGGAAAAGCTGGGTTCTCTGCAGCAGTGTAACATTTTCACTGAGCAGTGCATCTGGAACTTTTGCTCTCTATGACATTGAAATGGCTTTTATATTTTGGTGACCACTGCTGAACTACCAGGGGAAGTTACCTGTTTTTTGATCACCCATTTCTAGTTATCATTTGTCTTTAGTTTGGCAGCTTTAGAGAGGAAAACATAATCTGATTATTGTCACTTGCTTCCAACTAGCAGCTGTTGCCTGCAGTATATTTCCTGGTGCTTCATCCTGCCTGGTGCTAAAGGACAGCCAGTTTTGGTTTAGTTTCTGTGGAGATACTGACAGAAGTGTGAGCCTTAAATAATAATTCTTGTTTATTTTTAACTCTTGTTAAGCTCTCTGGATTCTGAGCTGACGTCTCTCTGCCAGTCTGTGCTGGAGGATTTCAACCTGTGCTTGTTCTACCTTCCCTCTCCTCCTAACCTGAGCTCAACTAGTGAAGATGAAGAAGAGTATGAGAGTGGCTACTCCTTCCTTCCTGACCTCCTGATCTTTCGCATGGTGATCATCTGCCTTATGAGTGTTCACAGCCTCAAGAGGGCAGGTAAGCAGTGCCTTGTGTGGAAATCTCGTGGTGCACATCTACCACTGCAGTTAGGCTGGAGGTGCTGTCTGAACTGGTGTTCATGCTGTGGCCTAGTGCTCACCTCCTCCATCCCTCTGTCTGGTTGCAGGTTCTAAGCAGTACAGTGCAGCCATTGCCTTCACACTGGCCCTCTTCTCTCACCTGATAAATCACGTCAACATTCGCCTCCAGGCAGAGCTGGAAGAAGGGGAAAATCCCGTCCCAGCCTTTCAGAGTGATGGTACAGGTAAAAGGACAGAGATGGCAGCAGTTGGGTCTCCCTAGTTGCCAGCCTGTAGCCTTTCCCCTCTCCCCTTGTACTGGGCATGAGTTTTGTAGTGTAGTGCCTGAGTGGGAGTAGAGATGTCTTGATCTTTGGCTGGTGGGCTGAAATCTCCAAAGGTGGGTGATCTGCTGAGGAGTCTCTATTTGGATGCTCTGAATCATCACAGGATGGTCACCTTGCTTTTCTTGTAAGGAGTTTGTTATCTGTATCTCTTGGCAGCTCATTCATCATCTGTTTACCCCAGTCTCAGACTTCACTTTCAGTCTTTCTGTTTGCTGTTGTTTAGTGGTCTCTTTATTCCTCTGCTGAAGAGATGATCTTGGGTGAAACACCTGGGCTAGGGGAGGCAGAGGGGTGCTGGAGTGGCAGAGGGGGGCTGAGTGAGACAGGCCCTCAACATACCTCAGCTCTGCTCAGGCAAGGGCAGTGCTTTAGTTTTTGGGGGATCCTACTGAGCAGAGAATAAAACTGCTGAATCTTTCCCCTGCAAACAGTCTGTCTGCAATACCTCACTGAATGCAGGGTGAAAGGGTTCCTGGTAAAAGCAACCTCTTGCCTGTAGGTTTTGAAGCTGTCAGGGTGACCCAGGGCTACTAGAAAGGCTGGGAGCATGTTGATGAAGGAAGGAATTGTGTCAGCTCAGTGTATTTACAGAGCACATGCCCCTTCCCTGCTTGGTGGGTTGCTCACCGACTGTAGAAAACTGAAGGGGGAGAGTTAGGATTCATCTGTTTTATGCTGGTTTAACAGCGTTCTGCACTAAGGCTGCATGATAACAGAGCCTTACAGCTGGGGCAGTAGGAATCCTGGCTTCCCAGGGCTTCCTGGGCACCTTTAGGGAGTGAGTCACTCTTCTGGGGTTGCCATCACTTGTTCAGCACTGGAAGACAAATGTGATGGCTGAAGTTTGCAGCCTCGGTTCCCTGGGCTCAGGGCTGGAAAGCAGCAGCCTGTGGGACACATTGTGACACTGTATTCTCCCTATAAATGCAGATGACCAGGAGCTCCGGGAGCCTGTGATCTCAATTGAGAAGGAAGCTGAGGCTGAGCTGGCCAATCACCAGCCCAGCGAGGAGCAGCGGAAGAACGACTGCAAGAAAAGCAAGAAATACTCGCGGCTCTCGTGTCTGCGCCGCCGCCGCCACCCCCAGAAGGTGGACGAGAGTGACCTGAGCGAGGGCTTTGACTCTGACTCCAGCCAGGGCTCCCTCAAGGGCAGTGATGGCTCAGAGAGCGGCTCAGAGAAGAGCGACGAGGAAGCAGAAGCTGCTTTTGATGTGGAGACAGACTCTGACATGAACAGCCAAGAATCTCGGTCTGACTTGGAGGACATGGAGGATGAACCGGGTGAGGAGGGAAGCGGCCGAGGCAAAAGTGGGCCCAAAGAGGCCTTAAAAAACTGTGTGGATGGCAGTGGGCTGGGGGACTCCAAGAGCCTAAGCATCTCTAAAATTGAGGCTGCAGATCCAGCAGTCAATGGGCCAGCTTCCCTGAGCACTAACGATGCAAGCATAGCCAGTAATCTGCAGGCCATGTCCACCCAGCTGTTCCAGACCAAACGCTGCTTTCGTTTGGCTCCCACATTCAGCAACATCCTCCTGAAACCCAACAGTCAACCCCCTGCCTTGAAGGATGGGATTGAGAGCAAGCCATGTGTCAATGGAGATCTGGAGAAGCCCAGCTTGGCAGAGCAAGGTAAGTGCCTTGTTACTGCAGTTCTGTCTAGAAAACTGCAAGTTGTGGCAGCCTGGTTGCTAAATTCACTCTTTCTCATGTGCAAGCTCTCCTTTGGCCAGGTTTGGCGGAACAAGTTACCTGAGTACTGGGAAAGACTTGGATTGGGCATTTCCTGAGGGAGGAGATTTACTGCCTGACATCCAGGAATATGGGCACTTAGTAGAGGCAACACCTGCAGCCAGTCAGGATTACTAGAAAAGCTTTGTCTCCACAAACTAAGTGCTGAGCAGCTCAGACAGGGTCATGGGCTGGTTTATTTGGAAGGGACTGTAAAGCTCATCTCATTTCACACCCTCCTGCCATGGGCAGGGACTCCTACTAGATCAGATTGCTCCAAGCCCCATCCAGCCTGGCCTTGAGCTCTTCCAGGGATGGGGCAGCCCAGCTTTTTTGGGCCAATGGCTCACCTCCCTCACAAGGAAGAGTTTTTTGTCAATATCTCATCTAAATTTACCCTCCTTTAGCTTAAAGCCATTTCCCCTTGTACCATCACTCCTGGTCCTTGTCCAATCTCCCTCTCCAGCTCTCTTGGAACCCCTTTAGGCTCTGGTAGGGGCTCTGAGTTCTCCTTGGAGCCTTCTTTTCTGCAGGCTGAACATCTGCATACCTCCCAGCCTGTCTCCAGAGCAGGGGGATTCCAGACCTTGAAGCATCTCTGTGGCCTCCTCTGGACCTGCTCCAGCAGCTTCACTTCCTTTCTGTGCTGGGGGCCCCAGGGCTGGAGGGGCACTGCAGTGGGGGTCTCACTGAGAAGAGCAGAGGGGCAGAATCTCCCCCATCATGTGCTGCCCTCACTGTGGGAATGAGCCCAGCACAGCATTTGCTTTCTGGGCTACCCAATGCATGTGGCTGGGTCATGTTGAGCTTCTCGTCAGCCCACATCCCCAAATCCTTCTCTGAGCTGCCCTCCATCCATTCTTCCCCAGTCTGTGTTTGTGCTTGGGGTTACCCTGAGAGCAAGAGCAGCACCTGCCCTTGGTGTCACCAAACCACCTGGGATTGGCTCAGACCCACCTCTCTGGGGTCCATGGACCCACTGCCTGCCTGGGTCCCTCTGGTGCCATCCCTTCCCTACAGCATGTGACTCCACCACATAAATGAATGTTGTTGGCAAACTGACTCAGGTTGCACTTGATCTCACTATCCCTGTCACCAACAAAAGTGTTAAAAAGTGTCAGTTCCAATCCTGACCCCTGAGGACTCCACTCATCACTTGCCATTGCCTGCAGCTCTTTGAATGTGACCATCCAGCCAATTTCTTGTCCACCAGGTGGTCCATCCATCAAATCTGTGTCTCTCCAGTTTTGAGATAAGGATTTCATGCAGGACAATGTCAAATGCTTTGCATAAATCCAGATAGATGATGTCATTTGCTCTTCCCTCATCCCCCACTGCTGTAACCCTATTGCAGAAGGCCACTAAATTTGTCAGGCATGATTTGCCTTAGTGAAGCCACATTGGCTCCAGAGGATAATTCCAGCAGGTATTAAAGATTGGAATTATCTTCCTTTTTCACATGTGAAATCTCTAATCAGACACTTGCTAGTGCTTCTGATGACAGACAGTGCAGATGCAGGACCAGAAGTTCTCCATGAGACAACAGATGATCAACCCTGCAAAGATCTCATAGCAATTTGTCTGTAAAATGTGACTTGTGTGCATGTGAGAGGTGTCAGGGGCCTCTCTGTGACCTCCCAAAAGTACCTCACCAAGTGTTTCAGACTGAACTCCCTGGAGATGCACAGCAGGTGGAGCTGCCATGTCTCCATTACCACCCAGCTTACACAACTGAGTGATGTTCTGGGCAGAAACAGCTGGAAAGGGAGATCTGGTGCACTACAGGGAGTTGTTTGCATTTCAGATAAAACCACATGGACCTGTTCAGTCTTGTTTGCCATTCCTCCCAGCTTCCCTGAAGCAAGGAAACATTCTGCATCCTGCTGCCAAATCCAGGTGGCCTTCAGCACTGGCAGGACTCAGGGTTTTCCTGGGCCAGAATTTGAAGGGGCAATATTAGATCGTGTCAATGTTGACTGGCTCCCAGCATTGTTCCATGGCCACATAAAAGAGATGAGGAGTAAAAGAACAAACAAACAGGTTCTGGTGTGTTTAACCCTTTCCTTCAGTGGATTATACAGATGTTGCAGCTCCAGGAACATGTGGCCACAATTCTTTTACAGATGAAAATGAGAGGTAGAATGAGTTCAATAATCCCTGTGCTTTTTAGCTTTGAGCTCTCCTCAACTGTGCTATTTGCAAACTGCTGTTTCATGATGCAGCACTGTCAGGGATGGGTTCTGGATAAGTCACTCCCTCCTTTGTGATTTCTTGGGTTTATGGAATGCCCATCACTGTGCTAATAGGCAGCAATGGCAGCACTTGAAATAAGGGACTGTAGCAAAACGCAGCATTGACTCCCACTTTGGCCTCAGGTGACACGTGTCACATGTGATTCCACTGGCCACAGCTTTGAGATCCTCAGGTCTGGACAGTTACAAGATTGCAAAGAATATATTCAATATTTAAAATTCCTGAAGCTCGGGACATAAGACAGCCCTGCCATTTCCTTCTCTTGCCTTGCCCAAAGCTGGGATCGTACTGGACTCCTGGCCATTGCCAGCTCTGTTCCCTGCAGGAACTGCCCTGCTCCTTGGAGGCTCCTCTTGGAGGCTGCTGCAGGGGTTGAGGCATTTACCAGACCTTCACAGAGAGATCTTAGTCATCTTCTCCCAAGGAAGAAGAAGATGCTGGAGTGATACACTCTGGTAACAGCATAGGGGGCTGTGGTGCACAAGGGACTGGTTTTGTGAGGGGGTGTGGGACCGAGTAATTCAACTCAACTCTTACCAGCCCAACACTGTTGTGACATCAGCAGGGCTTGGCATTGTAGAGGGTTTAACACCTACCATCCTGCACTTCCCTTTGTTTTCTAGATGATGTGTCTGACTCTGAGGAAAGCATTTCAAGTAACAAATCCTGCAGGAATGAGCGATCCCTTCAGGAGAAGCTGGAGATTGTGACCAACGAAGGGCTGCTGCTCACTGTCAAGGTGTTCCTGGACTGGCTGAGGACGAACACAGACCTCATCATCATGTGTGCTCAGGTGGAGACCATGTCAGGGCTGGCTCCAAGGCTGTGTCTGATCAGATCCCCAGGGCTGGGATGCAGAGGGCAGGTTACAGTCATGGCCCCAGTCCTGGGCAGAGGGTGATGTTACATCCCCCACCAGCTGAATTAAGATAATCTGGATTTAAGAAGGGTAGTTAGATTTATTCTTCATATAGCGTTCCAAGGGCTGTGAGATGCTGGAAGGCCCAAGCAGCCTGGTTGTTTTGTACATTTGTCCTGATACCTTCTGTGGCCTTTTGTGTTCTTTACCTGCAGAGCTCTCAGAGCCTGTGGAACAGGCTGTCTGTGCTGCTGAACCTTCTGCCTTCTGCTACAGACCTGCAGGAATCAGGTACTGGAGAAGGAAGCCTTGTCCTCAGTGACTCCCCAGTGTGTGTAGGAGATCCCAGGGGAAGAGATTTCCCAGTAGCAGTTTTTATAAGCACAATGGGAAATGGCATGTGCACGTGCTGGGTTTTTTTGTTTAAACACCATTCTAGTTAAATACTGTCCCATAGATTTTAGAATCATGAAGTCATGGAGTATCCTGAGTTGTAAGGCATCCCTACCCAGCATCATCAAGTCCATCTCCTGGCCCTGACAGGACAACCCCAAAAATTACATACAAAAAATGCTCTATTAACACATTATATATGGCTGACAACATACTGAAACACTGACACCAATGTGTGAGAATCTGTGTGGCCAACAGGAGTGAAATTCACTGCCAGGAGCAGAAGTAAGGCTGTGATTTTGTCATGGCAATCGTGGAAAATAGTTTTGGAGCTGCTCATGATGTGCCCTTTGCCTCTTTGGGGCTGAGCCTGAAGATCCCCATGGTTCATGAGAAGCAGAGTTGAAACAGGGATGCTCCTCTGTTGGAACAAGTGGGAAAGCTATCACTCCAAACGGGATAATTCCTGGAATCACTCAGCAGGCTGTTTGAGACAATTGCTCTCTATGTTGTGGGTGGCCTTTTGGTTCCTCCTTCAGGGACACGCGTCATTAACACCTCTGCCCGTGACCATTACAGACTGGGTACCTTAAAGCAGTTGTCATCTTTGTCCCCTCATCAGTTGTTTTGCTCTTCTTCCTGACCTTCCTCTTCAGGACTAGCCCTGTGTGATGAAGTCAAGGACATCCTGAGCGATGCTGAGCTCCCAGACCTCAAGGCCAGCCTGCTGCTCCCAGAAGATGTGGCCCTGCGCAATCTCCCCCCTCTGAAAAATGCACACAAGAGGTTTAACTTTGAGCAGGACAGACCCATTTTCTCAGCATTAGAGGAAGTAAGTTGGGATAAATCCTGAAAAAAATCAGACTTGAATTGTTGTTTTATGTGGTTCCTTTTCCCAGCACTGAAAGTCTGAGCAGAGGTTTATGGAGGGGGCAAGGGGCTGCTGATATTTTCTGAGGCTTTCTTGGGTTGGGGAAGCCCAGACTGCCAGCACTCCTGAACCTCCTGGCCAGCTGACAGCTTTCCTGCCCCCCTCTCCTGCAGTCTCTAACTTCAGAAGAGATCAGAAACATCCATCAGAATTAGCAGTTCAATAGCAGTTCCTCCCTTTTCTAAAAGTGTGAGCTGTGGGTCAGAGCTGGCTCAGGCTGCAGCCCCGTGGGCTCCCTGGGCAGTGAATGCTTGTTGCTTCCTTGCAGTCTGTCGTGAGGATCTGCTGCATTCGGAGCTTTGGCCACTTCATTACTCACTTGCAAGGCAGCATCCTGCAGTTCAACTCAGAGCTTGGGATCTTCATCAGCATAGCACAGTCAGAGCAAGACAACTTACTGCACCAGGCCCAGGCTCAGTTTCACATGGTGAGTTGGTAGAGGTGGATGAGTTCTCTGTACTTGGCAGAGTTTCCTGTAGATTATTGTTAGGTTGTAACTATAAGCGTGGATCTTTTGGGAGGAGATGAAAGTTCTGCTCCTTAAAGCTACTCCAGTATCCCCTTTTCATCCTGTTTCTGGAAGCATGTGCTAGTGTCAGCTGCTGTGTTTCCTGCTAACTGACATGGAAGTTTGGTTTTGTAACCAGGCTGCAGAGGAAGCTCGTCGGAACAGGCTCATGAGAGACATGGCTCAGCTTCGACTGCAGGTAAGAGATGCCAATTCCAGCCTCAAAACTAGCAGGGTAGTGGCTGGAATGTCAGAAACTGGTTAGGGAAGGGAGAAGTCTCTGCTCCTGTCCCTCACAGAGGCAGTAAGTCCATTTTGTGTAGGCCAAATTGTAGAATATCTCAAGGTGGAAGGGACCTATAAGGATCATGGAGTCCCTGCTCCTTACAGGGCTACCTAAAATTGAACTGAACACCCAAAAGTGTTTTCCAGGCACTCCTTGAACTCTGGCAGGCTTAGTGCCATGACTACTGCCCTGGGGATCCTCGTCCAGGAACCACCCCCCTTCTGAGGGAAGAACGTTTTCCTAATATCCAGCCTGAACTGTTCCCTTGATGCAACAATGAAGCTGGAGATGGAACAAACCATTTCCTCATGTCCCATTGCTGGTCATTGGAGAAAAGAAATCAGCACCTCCCCCTCCCTGCCCCCTCAAGGAAAGGCTGTGATGGGGAATCACCCTCAGCCTTCAGAGAAGGCTCCAACTTGAGCAGAGTGACTTCAGCTGCTTGAGGCCTTTCACCATCCTGGTCATTCTGCTCTGGACACTCAAACAGTTCAATGTCACAGTGCCCAAAATTGCTCACAGCACTCGAGATGGGGCTGTGCTGGGGCAGTGCAGAATGAGACTGTCACCTGTCACTGACTCTATCTCTCACTCACCCTCCACTGCATCCAGCCCTCTGCACCATGGGCTGGGAGTTTGGAAGGGCTTGGTGGAGCTTTGCAGGGCGAACCTTGCCCTGTTTGGTGGTTTGTTTCAGCCAAAAATTTGACGCCAATGTCTCGGAATATGTGTTTTCAGCTGGAGGTGTCTCAGCTGGAGGGGAGTCTCCAGCAGCCCAAGGCACAGTCAGCTATGTCTCCTTACCTTGTCCCGGACACCCAGGCCCTCTGTCAGCACCTGGCCCTTGTCAAGCAGCTGGCCACCAGCGGGAGGTTCATAATCATCATCCCTCGCACAGGTACGGGGACTCCACAGGTGACTGAGGCTGCCTGTCCCCCTCCCCTCAGTGCTGGGAGCAGGTCCTGGGGGTTGGGTGGTGGCTTTCCCTCGTCCTACTCTTGTCCTTGACTTCGGCCAGAGCAGCTGCAACACCATTTCCACGTGTTGCTTTTGAAGCCTCTTTTATTTGTGGCCCTTGTTTGGAATGGAGGGAATGACAAGGGTGTGTCATTGAACAGCTGGGAGGAGATGAGGTCCTGTTCCCCCTCTGCCTCCCCTGGCAGCCATGGATACTGTGCATCAGAGGCAATTCAATGGGTGGGGAATGCTTGACACTTCTGGATTAGTTTGCAGAGGTAGAACTGTAAGAAAGATAGTTTTATTTCTATTTCTTTTTGTTTTGTTAGTTATTGATGGCTTAGACTTCCTGAAAAAGGAGAATGCCGGTGCTCGGGACAGCATCCGGTATCTGGAGGCAGAATTTAAGAAAGGAAACAGGTGAGAGCAGGAGAAGGATGTGATTTGCTCTTGCTTTTGGAGTGGGTGGGCTTTGGGGTGAAAGAAAACGTGAGTGGTGGGAGCAGGCTGTGCATCCCTTGGAGCAGAGTGCAGAGGGGACCAAGTGAAAGCCAGGCTTCGGGAAGGGGACGGTGGTGAAGTAGATTTGGCAGCTGTTTCTCCAGATGTGCTGGTAGTTACTACTCACCTGTGAAGTGCATCTGCTTCTGAGGAATGGAGGAGTTGCATCTGTTGCAGTATAAGCTGGAGCAGTGCCCTTTGCCACTGCACTGGGAGTGCTGGAGGAGCTGGACTGTGCCCAGGTGCTCTGCAGAAGCACAAACAGCTGTGAGAACAAACCACATCTTCAAGGCCCATGTTGGGGCTGATGGGCTTTGGGATGTGTGATGCTGTGAGTGGCATGCAGAGGGTTGTGGTGTGACAGGGAGGTGATTAAAGGGAATCACAGGGGATTCCTTGGGTGGGCCTTTGGGTGTTATTTGGGTTGGTAAAAGACAGTGAAATGCCCTGCAGCCCCTGGAGGAGCTGCTGTGGAGCACTGATTTTGGCCTGTGTGATGGTCTGTCTCCATGTGAACTCAGAGATTCTGCTCTCTTCTTAGGTACATTCGTTGCCAGAAAGATGTTGGGAAGAGCTTTGAGAGGCATAAATTGAAGAGACAAGATTTAGATGCCTGGTAAGATTTCAGTATCTGGAGGTGTCTGAGCCTGGTTCCCAGCAGGCAGGTGCCTTTGAGCAGAGGTGTTACAGAGCTTGTTCTATGTGAGTAATGATGAAATTCCCTGGAGTTAGGGACATCCATCTGTGCATCTCGCACCAAGTGCTTTGTGCTCAGAAGGGTCTCAGAAAAGTCCTCAAGGGGAATAGAGAAGCAGTCCTGCTTCCCACGTGTCCTTCTGAGCAGATGTGGTCTTCCTGCTGACCTTCCCCTGTGTTTCTCTTTTGTGGCAGGAATCTCTATAAGATACTGGACAGCTGCAAACAACTGACAGTGTCCCAAGGGAGTGGAGAGGACGACACCACGGGAATGGTCACCATCATCACGGGCTTCCAGCTGGAGGACCCCAGCACATTCTCAGTGCCCATGCAGGTCAGTAGCTCTTCTCTGGCCAAGCTGAGCCATTCTGCTTCCTAGCAAGAGTAAAATATACTTGATGGGCAAGAGAGTTTTTTTTTTAATGATTTCTACCTTGGCTAAAAACTGGCCTGGGCTCCCCAGAATTAGCTTATAATTTGAGTCTCCTTTTTTCTTGAAAGCTCATTGATTTGTCCTGCTTTTGTGGTACAGAGTACCCTGGGGGAGGTGGGAGGATTCGATTTCATGTCTCTTGCAGGTCTCTTGTGCCATAGCAATGGGAATTGGGAAGGTTGGGCTTTCCAGGTGTGCCAGACTGACAGAGAGAGTCCTCAGTTTGGGAATGGCAATTGTCTTGAGAGGGCAAGGAAAACAGTAACTGCCTGTTCTGTCTGTTTGCTTGCAGTCTGCCATCCAGGCAGCCGCCAACGCCAGCGTAGAAATAAAAAACGTTCTGGAGTTCTACAAGCAGTGGAAAGAGATGGGCTGATGGTCAGAAAGGCATCGGGTTGGTGAACCTTTCTCTCCCCCTCTCGGAATGTGCAGCGTCTGACCGAAGGAAGCAACAATCTGGGCGACACTTAGACACGAAGAAGCAGCAGCAGCAGAAACAGTAACAAAAATACCTACCCAAATGAATTAAAAAAAAAAAAAAATCCAGTGTGAGCGAGCACACAGATACCCTCCACCTGCCTCCTGACCAGACGGCTGTACAGCTCCGACGGCGCCAACTGCTCTGAGAGAGGCCCCTCGGCATGGCCAGGGCAAAGCTCTGCCCTTCTCCCAGTTGGCAGAGACGGGCGAGAGATGGGCAGTCCTTCATCCCCCTCCTTCCTCCCAAAGCTTGCTTGGCCAGCAGGAACAGGCCAGCAGTTCAAAGTGTGAACTTGACTTCAGCGGAACCAAACCAGCGTGGCAGAAACGGAGCCCTCCGGCTTTGGAAAGAAGATCCAAAGAGTGTTTTGCTCTTGTTCAGTAATCTGGGGAACAGGAACGTGGATAGTCTTTTCCCCCCGCTCCTGGCTTTGAATTAATTATTTTTCAAGGTTTCTTTTTTTTCCTTTTAATTCTTAGGTTTTATATATAAATAATATTAAAAAAAAGGAAAAGTTCCCTTGGGGTTCTGGATACTCTTCCAGTGTCAGAGAGAAAAGGAAACAATTATGCTATTTAAAAGGGGGGGAAAGCTCTTAATATAATTTTATTTGTCTTAGAACAAGCATATTTATTTCCTTTCCCAGTCTCCCATGGAGCGGGCTCAGTGCAAAGGGTTGTGGGACTGCAAGGAGGGAGTAGCCCCACGGTGCACATCCCCACTCTCCCTACAAGCCTCATGCTTCACAAGCAACATGAGCTTGGCCATGCTGCTCCAGGGAGCCCACAGGACTCTGAGATTCTGGTCCCAGTCTCTCCCACTTTGCTTCCAGCATTTGACCTTGGAGAAAAGGAGGAATCCAGCAGAGTAGCTGGAAGAGAGAGAAGAGCTGGGTGGAATTGTAAACAACAATAAGGCTCAACTGCTTGGCTTGAGCACTGCAACCTGGGATGGAGCAGACATCTCCAAAAGACCCAACGCCTCTTTTTTATCTTTTCTTTTTTTTTCCCCTTTTTTCCCCCAAGTCTTGCACTGGGGTGTGGAGGAGGAAGGAGGATCTCAAAGCCATTATCTTCTACCAGTTGTTTGATGCACCACTGCTGCTGTGCCATGCTAGAAAGGGTGGCAGAGCTGGAGCATTTGTGTCCCCCATCCTCGTGTCCCTCAGGGCCAGCAGAGGCAGCGCTGTGACCGCCCCTGCCTGGGAGGACCAAGCTTATGGACTGTTTGTGCTTTTCACATCCCAGACAGGAGGGATGATGCTACCTGGACAGATGCTGGAAGAGCTGGTTCCCCAGGTCACCTGTGAGGGACCTCACAGACCTCCATCCTGGCAGCATCTCATGCATCCTGTGTCTGACACGCCAGCGCTTGGACAGGAAGCCACGGGTTCCTCACGGGGCAGCAGGAGAGGGGCTGGGTGGCCTCTTCATGCTCCCTCTGCCTCTGTGTGCCCACAGAACAGACATCTCCATCCACATGAACCAGCTGCAGCTATGCAAGTACAAACCACTGGAGTCTTCTACCTGTCCATGTGTTCTCACACAAGCCAGCCAGAAGCTGCTACAGCCAGGATGTAACATGGGAAGGCAAGTCACATGCACCAGTCTGTGGGGGCTCCAAACATGATGTGTTGTACTGCAGGGCCAGGATGTTCCTTGGTTTTCAGGTAAAAACTAAAAATACCAGCACAAGTTCCAGAGGATTCATTTCTATTCCAGTTACAGCTCTTTTGCAGCACAGCAGAGGAAAATGCCAAGCTCCACGGTACAGATGGACACATCCCTAGGGGCTGACAGGCAGGTGGGAGAAATGGACAGGATTTTCCCTTTTGCTGCTTTTCCTGAAAGGAAGTGCTTTGCTTGGCTGAGACAAGCAAAGGACATACACAGGACAGCAGGTCAGGGCTCTGGCTCACCTTGGGCATTCTCAGAGGTCTGAGATGGGAAGCTCACAGTCACTCTTCCCTCCAGTAGTTTTATTTTGGTTTGTAGCTCATTATTTGATGAGGTGGGAAAAGAAGGGAATCACCTTGTGGGATGTAGTGGAGAACAGAGGCACCCTCCTCTGCCTTCCTTGTCTGGCTCAGTGGCATGGAGAGCTGGTGGGTTCTGCTCTTTCCTGGTGCTGAGGAAACCCCCCTGACTTTGGCTGCTGAGCACAACAGAGCAGTCTGGGAGTCAGCTGGGACTGAGCCTGACTCTGTGTGTCTGACAGCTGCCATCCCCCGGGCCATGCTGGGGGTTAGTGAAGGGAAGCTTTGCTGGGCTGTGATCAAAGCAGTGAGGTGCTGGGGCAGTGCTCAGCTTTGCTCTACACTGGTCATTCCCTTGGGATCCGGCTGCATCTTGAGGGGAGAGAAGAGCAGTGCAGGCAAAGCAGCAGCTCAGAGGGAATTCCAGACCCACTGATCATGGGTGTCTCAGTTCCTGCAGCTCCCGTGGCAGTGCAGACTGGGGGCTGGGAGCCAAGTGCCATGGGGTTGGGGCAGCAGAGGAGGCTGGGGCTGGAACCATGTCCTGGGTCACTGAGGCCTCGTTTGGGCACAGGACAGTTTTGTTCAAAAGTTTAAAAACTCAGTTTCTGTAACCAGAGCCTGTGGATCTGCTGTGAGCCCATGTGGGGCCACGTGGTGGCAGTGGGGGCTGCCCACAGCTATGCCGTAGTAACTGCCCTGATTCCCTGAGGGGTTGGTTGAGTATTCCCTGAGGTTTTGTACACCTGGAGAGGAGGAAGAGGCCCTCACCCTGCCATGGGGAATCCTGACTGCCCAGTGGCACCTTCCCCTCGGGGCTGCTTTAGGGAGAGATTGTGACCTTCTTTTAAAAGGACACTTAAAGGGTCTCTGTGCCACCCTTCTCTCCAGAGGGCATGGCTGTGGTTGAGGACTTGCCAAGTGGTTTTTGGATGCATCCCCACTCAGAGATACATGGAGCTGAAAAGTGGGAGACTCCAAAGCTTGGGAGCAATATATCTGCAGAGCGACCTCAAGGAGATGGCACATGGTGTGCTTTGGCACACGTGGCCTTCTGGGAGGGCTCAACACGTCATCTTCAGGATTGGGGTAAAGGAAAGCACTTCTTAGTTCCCATCTCAGCACTCAGGGTGAGCCAGAGTTTTTTCCCTGGGGATAAATCGAACAGTTCTGTACTGTCTGAGGGCCTGTGCCTGTTTGCCCCTCCCTCAGAATTTGGTGCATCATCACACCCCAACAAAGCCCCAAGCAGCAGCTGTGTCCCTGCCCTGGGATGGTGGATGGCCTGTGTGAGCCTCTGTGTATCCTGTGGCTCCTGTGCACAGCAGCAGGGTCTCCCTGAGACCCCCCTCCTGCCCCCCTTAGCCTGTGCATCCCAGCCTGAGCTGGAGTCATGAGCTGCCTTGCCAAGAAAGCATTGGGGAGGATAGAGACTGTGTAGCCTCTGGCTGTGGCTCATCACTGCAGTGCTGCTCCTGCACTGACTCCAGGCTTGCCCAGACCAGCTCCAAGGCAGTTCCATAGCACCCACTGTGCTGGGAGGGAGAGCAAACAGAAAACCCATCTGTGGGCCAAAAACAAGGGTTTTCATGTGGTTTTATGTGTTTCTTAGGTTTGGTTTTCTCTTTGTTACCAGCTGGTTGAGCTGTCAGGGGTTTTTTGGGCTGGCCCCACACTGGGAGGATGCAGGTCTGTGGTGCCTGAGGCTGGCTGGGCTGTCCCCACGCCGTGGGGCACACAGTCACTGGTGCTTGTTGGGCTTCTGCTCCGTGGTTTCATGGGCAGCTCATCCCTGTGCTCCCATCCTTTCTCAGCTCGAGGCCACCCGCAGTGCCTCGGGTTTTCTCTTGCATCTTCAATTTAGGGTTCTCTTTCTTCCTGGTGTGCAGCAGTGCTGCCCTGGCCAGCCAGGGTGGGGATGAGGTGAGCTGGCACAGGGGCCGTGCCGCTGGCCCTGCCGCTGGCACCGAGGGGACTGTTGGTTGGAGGCGAGGGACAATCACCTCTCCTCATTCCTCCTGTGGCACACGGGCCTGTGGAGCCAGAGGGGATCATCTCACTGGGGGATGAGGGGCCCAGCTGGGCGAGGAGGGGCTGGGCTCTCAGCGTGTGATGGTGATCCGAACACATCGACTGGCTTAATAAAATACCAGACGTTTGTACCTCGTGTCCTGTGGTCCTTCCCTGCACAGCCCCAGACCAGCTGCATTTTCCATCTGTGAATCTGCCCTCAAACATGCACTTCACTGACCAAACTTTCTGGAAAAGCGTAAAGAAATGCAGGTGGCTCCTTCCTTATCCCTGTGGTGGGAATAGCATTTCTGTTTCTGCTTCTGCAGTCTAAGATGAATTCATCTTCTTGCCAGGACACTCTGTGCTGCTGGCACAGGAGCACCTCCAACCCCAGCACAAGAACCTGCTGTGGCTCATTGACACCTTCACAACTCGGTTTTAACAGGGGTGGGGGAAGGTTACATTTTTAAAGTATAAAACTTTGCAGTGTCCCTTTGAGGGACTGGGCAGGGGGTGGGCTGGGGGGCCACGTGCTGGAGGTCAGGCTCTGCAAGGGTCCCACAGCACACTGGTGATAAGGGAAGGTGGGGGATATTTTGTAGAGGGAGAAGATCAGTGTTCCCTTCCCTGTATTCATTCCCACTGAAGCTCCTGATTTGCTCTGCTGGTGGGAAGCACCAGTCCGGGCTTTGGCACAGTTCCCTCTCCAGTCCTTTGGAGGCTGCCAGCAGGGTGAAGGTTGGAGAGGGGGGGTTGTGAAAAGGCAAATCTGGCTTCAGTCCCCAGTAGGGGAATGGGCTGTGGATGAGACGTGCCCTGTGTCCCAACACTGCACTGGCACAAAGGGACTATCGCTGCTGGCTCTGTCCCCTCCGAGGAGGCTGGGAATGCCTCTTCCAGCTTGGGAGGGCTGTGCCGGGGGGCTGCTGGCAGTCCTGCTGTGCAGAGGCTTTGATGAGCCACCGGCCCCGTAACAAACCACGAGCCTGTCACTGGTCTGTGCAGGCAGCGTGTTGCTTCAGGGGGTCCATGGGCAGGGATTCACCACAAGCTCCTTGTGTGGGAATGGACTGAGGGTGAAACTGAACCGGGAAAAGGCCCAGACACTGGTCAGGGGCTGGGACTCCTGGTCCTGGTCGTTGGGGAGCCGAGTGCTCAGGGAGCCCCAGAAGACACCATCTCTCCAGCTCCACTCATCACCCACCCCCCTTCCTCTGTGACTCCACTTCTGGCCCAGACATCTCATTCCATTGCCCCCCACCTGGGTGTGCTGTTCTTCGTGCGGGTTATTTTAGAGGAGCTGTTCAGCAACAACCCTCCTGCCAACACTGCAGGGGCCGCTGGAGCAGCAGAGCCCTGGGGTGGGTCAGCCCACGCCTCCGGCTCTTCGGGACAGGCAACGGCGGCTTTGAGCTACTCATGCTGAGCCCAGCGACCAACATGAGCCCTCCATAAATCCCCAAGGATGGGGACTTGGAAAGCACCGATCCTGCTCTCAGCTCAGCCCTCCGTGCCCTGAGCGGCAGCTCCATCCAGTTGCAGTGCGGGCATTCACCCCCATGCACTGAGCCGGAGCTGCCGCCCACCCTGCGGCCGCCAGGTCAGTTTTATTTCTACGAACTTTTGCGTTTTCCACCTCTCCCCGCCCAGGTCTCCTCTGGTGGGGCTCAGCAGTGGACCTGCTCTCAGCTCCATCACCTGCCTTGGCTCTCCCAGCTCCCAGCTCGGTGCCATTGGGTATCTAGTGGCCCCTCCAGCCGTGGATGCTCCGGGCACTGAGCCGGGGCTCGGGGGGTGTCCAGGGGAGCTTGTCCCTGCCGAGGTGGCCAATCCTAAACCTGCGTTTGCCAGGGACATCTCCAGGGTTGGGAGCCTCTGTAGGGAGAGGGGAGTGGGGGATGAGGCAGTATCTGGCTCCCTCCTGCAGCCCCCCTGACTGCTGCCAGCACCCACCCATGGCCCCATCGTGCTCCCTCCACCTGGGCCTGGTGTCCTGGTCCTTCCCAGCCCGTGGCTCCCTGGAAGAGTCAGAGAGTGCTGGGCAAACGCCTGGTAGTCGGGAGCCATCCTGAGTGAATCTGTCCTGGCTACTGCAGCCCCATCCCCCAGGACTCTGTCCCTTCCCTGCAGGACGTGGGCTGTGGCCCCGAGCCCTGACCCTTCTCTCCCTGAGAGCTGCAGCCCTGCTGTGCTGCAGATCTTCAGGGTCCACCAGGTACCTTCTGTATGTGTGGCTGGGGGAGGGGAGGCTCTTTCCCCAGGTTTCTTCCCCAGTTCCCATTGGGAAACCACCTGGACTCCCCACCCAACCTTGCTCCAGCTGGGACACACTCCCAGCCCACCCTGTCCCAGTTTCCCCACCCACCACGACCCCAGGTCAGCTCTCAGGCTGCCCCACTCCCCCCAGGGTGTCCCCTGAGCAGCCCCACTGTCCCCACAGATTTTCTGGGAGGATGGGACCATGGCAGGGTACCGGCTCCCCAAGATGATGAACGTGACAGCCAACATCGGGACACATCCTGCCGTTCAGTGGGGAGGGGACAAGGACGGAGATGAGGATGGGAATAGAAATGGTGATGGGCATGGAGATGCAGGATAGCAACAGGGATGGGGAAGGAGATGGGATGAGAACAGGGACAAAGATGAGAGTGACAAAAGGAGATGGAAATGGGGACAGGAGCAGCTGTGGAGAGGGGACAGGGATGGGAATGAGGAAGAGATGTAGGTGGGGGTGGGCCAGGTACTGCCACCAACTGCTCTTCATGCTGCTCACTGGCCTCCTCTCTGCAACCACCTGCCTGAGCAGTTCTCACCCGGATGCTTCAACTGCATCAGTGAGCAGCAGCCTCCCAGTGCCCCTCAGTGCTGCAGCTCCTGTCTCCTGCCCCCAGAGCAGCCCCTTGCGGCTGGAGCTGTACCAGGAACCCCAGCACTTGGGCCTGGCATTGGCCTCTCACCTCAGCAGGGCACAGCCACCAGCTGTTCCACATCTGTGCCGAACTGGGCACTCACTTCCAGCTGCAGACCATCCTCTGGGCCTGGCTGCGGGGCCACCTGAGCCGTGCTGGGCTCCCCGGAGCCTTTGGCACTGCCAGGCTGCCCCTTGTGGGCAGAGCTGCCATCACCGGTGCCCTTCATCGGCCCAGGGGTGTCCTCACCGGGGCTGGACGCCAGAGGGACCCGTGACACTGCGGGGTGAGGGGCTGGGCTGCAGAGCCTGGCAGGACCCAGCGTCCCCCCTCTGTGGGGAGGGGCTCCGGCACCCGGGTCCTGCTGTTGGTTGTTTTGCAGCGTCCCCCCCACCCCGCTCCCCCTGTGCCTCAGTTTCCTCACCCTGTAACCACGGCTAATCATACTCCCTGCAGGGAGAGCACTGTAGGGCACTTACACTGCACCCAATGCATGTAACAGCCCCCGGGGCTTGGGACCCCAAAATCCACGGATCACTACAGGGACCGGCCCCGTTCCCAGCAGGTTCAGCACAGCAACGTGTGTGTCTGTGTGTGTGTGTCCGTGTCCCTGCTGCAGCACGGCCACTGCTCCCCGTCGGCCCTGGGAGCGCCATGGATGGGGCTGGGGGCAGAACTGGGGGCTCTGGGCTCGGGGGAGGGTGTGGAGGACTGGGAAGGGCTACATGTGGTGGGAGCAGAGGTCGGTGGGGTGAGCGTGAGCCAGGAACCTTGTGTGTGGGACCCCAGGACCTGTAGCAGGAATCAAATTGGGAGGTGGATGAAGGAGGCGGGTGGGCAGGCCCTGGCACAGGGTGCCCAGAGAAGCTGTGGCTGCCTCAGCCCTGGAAGTGTCCAAGGCCAGGTTGGAGCAACCTGGGACAGTGGGAGGTGTCCTTGCCCATGGTAGGGAGGGACAAGATGAGCTTTCAGGTCCCTTCCAACTCAAACCAGTTCCATGAACTGGGGGCAGGCATGATGCATCACCCTGTGTGGGGGTGTTGCAGTGCGTGTGGGGGAGTGTCAGAGTTAATAATTAAGGTGGTTTGGGACAGAAGCCCCGTGGCCGGGCAGGAGGCAGAGACCCAGGGTGCACAGAGCAGCCTCACTGCCCCCAATTAACCTAACATTTGGGAGAAGCAGCTTTAAATTAAACCAGAATAATAGTGGTGCAGCACCGGGCTCCTCAGTCCTGGGGACAGGGTACGGGGGGGAGGCACTGCTTCAGCACAGAGCCTGGGAGAGAACAGGGGGGAGGCCAGGGGTCCTCGGCTGTGTGGGTTGGGTGACACGGGGCTCATCCCCCGCAGCCTCCCACCCACCCACACCCGCAGCCTGGGAAGGAACTGGCTCCACGATCTGCGTTTATTTCTTTGCAGGGCTAACAGCAGGGGTGTAAGGCAGGGGCTGGCGGGGTGCTCAGAGCTCAGCCCCTTCCCCGCAGCGCAGCCGGGCGGCGGGGGCTACACGAAGCCGTAGTAGCGCCGATACGCCTCCTGCAGACCGATCTGGTCGGCCAGCTCGTCGCAGTCGGGGTTCAGCTCGCACACCTCGCGCTTGGCCTCCAGCGGGTCCGGCGGGGCTCCATAGGCACTGCTGGGGACACACGGGGGACTCAGGGGAGTGCTGGGGGGTCCCGTGGGGGCTGGAGGCTCCTGGGGAGGGGCTGGGCCAGGGTGACCCCCCCCAATGTCCCCCGGGGGCCGCGATCCCTGGCCCGGCCAGACTCGGCACTACCTGGCGTGGCCATAATTCCGCTTCTGCCTCTGGACCACCTCGGCGCTGGCACGTCTGGAGATGAAAGCTGCGGAGACAACGCAGCGGGTCGGGGGCGTTGTGTCCCCCCCAGCCCTGGGACAGTGGGGGGCAAACATCAGCGTGGCCACTCACCTTCAGAGCTGGGCGAGTCGTCGGCGCTGGTGGAGCGATCGGCAGCTGGGGGGGACAAGCAGTGGGTGGGTTTGGGAAGGCTCCGTGCAGGCTCGTGCCCTCGCCTTGTTCCTTTGACTCAGACCCTTCACTGAGACCCTCCCGAAGCTGTCAAAGGCCATCCTGCTCCCTGTCTCCCTGCTGCAGCCCNGTGAGCAGGGCCAGCAGGGTCAGCAGCACGAGGGGCTTCATGGTGCCTCTGTGCTCAGCACAGCCCCTGCTCCCCGGGCAGCTTTATAGGGAGCTGCAGCCCCAGCGAGGGGGGGCACAGCCCCACCGAGGTTATTTCCAGCACATCCGCCGTGGCCGGAGCCGCCAGCACAGACGGCAATTGTGGTTTGGGATGAACTCGGTCCCCCGTGCCCAGACAGAGCCCACAAAGGGAGGGAGATGCGGCCTCAGGCCAGGGGGGGATTTGCTGGTGGGCCCAGCCCTGCTGGCCTGGCAGCACCCAGCAGCCCCTGGGATGGGTGATGGGGCACTGCGGGGCTCCTTGCTCTGCTCCTGTCACCCACTGCCCTGTCTCAGTTCCCACTGCTGGATCCCAGCAGGCTGCTGCCATGCTCAGACTTTCCTGCCAAAACCTGTGGGGTTTTCCTCCCTATGCAGGGCCAGTGGTGACTCGTTCCATTTTTGGGGGACCAGCACGTGATCCTCTGATGGCATCACTGTGCTGTGTCCAAGGAGGGTGAGCAGGTGCCTGTGCCCTTGGTCTCCATGCAGCTCCCTCACCCCACACCCTCCAGGCAGGTGCTGCGTGGTCAAGGCAGTAGCTGCTGCCCAGAGAAGGATCTGAGAGAGGTTCAGCAACACTGAAAGTCCAAAATGGGGCTTTGCCAGAACAGAATGTGGGGTTCTGGCCCCGTGCAGGGGCAGTTGGAGCAGCAGAATCTCTTGTATCCACCCAACCTTTCACATCCTCCTCTCCCTGAGACTCCAGCAATGCCCAGGGACTCGCCCAGCCCCAGTTTGCTCCTGCTTAACTTAGGAGGCTCCAGGCAGTGAGAACCCCTGTGGTCACAGAGTGACATTCCTCCTTGGAATTCTGACCACTTTCACATCCTGTAAATCCCAGTCCTGTCTTGGAAAGCGGAACCAGAGGCTTTGGGGTGGAGGAGAGAGAAATGCTGAGCCCAGAGCCTTTGTGAGACAAACCCATAAAGTACAGAGTACATGGGCCAAGCCAGGAACAACAGCCCCAATTTATTCAGATTCCAGCACAGCGAGGGAAGGTCGAGGGGAAACTGTGGGAGCTGCTCTGCCACGGGCTCTAATTGCAAACAGAGGCTGGGGTGTGGTGCAAGTGGCCACTGCTGCTCCCTGCCTTGTCACAGGGCATGGCCACGCACACACAGGTGACTGGGGACCTGCTGCCTCAGGGGCTGGTGGACACAGACCCCTCACACATCTCATCAGGCACGGGGGAACTCTCCTTGATTCCCTGAGGAATGACCTTTCCTTCACTCCTGGCCAGGCAGATGCAGGGAGCCCTCGCTTTTCCAGCTGGCAAACTTCTGATGAGGTGGTGACAGACAGCTCCAGGTGGGTAGAATCAGCCTGGCTCCTGGAGGTTCTGCAGGGCCTTTCTAATTCCTGCACACCAACAGATCCCCAGATCCCTCATGCTGCTGGGAGGGAGGCAGGGCTGTAAAAACAACTGGGAAAACTGGATAAAAGGCAATGAAGAACTTGGTGGAGCAGCTGCTGCCACGTCTGTGATGGCCACAGATGGTTTGAGCACATGGACACTGAAAGAACCTGCAAACACGGGCAGGAGCATCAGCTGTGGGCTGTAACCCACCCTGGGGTGCTCAGGCCTGGGCACAGCCTGGCTTGGGGCATAAGGCACTGATCTTTGTCTACAAGGCCACAAATCTGGCTTGAGTAGCTGGAATCAGGCCTGTCACAGCCCTGAGGGACCAGGTGAGTGCACAGACACACTCTGGGATTCTCCTCTCTGTCGAGCTTAGTGGGGAATAGGGAACTGCCATCTATTTCCAAAGATCCCAATGAACGCGTTTTTTGTTTCTTCACCAAATCTGATCAAACTGCGCCAGTCCAGCAGCTGCTCCAGTCCCACTGCAGTCTCTGCTGGCCTGGCAGGGTGGTTCAGAGTTTGTGCATGTCCTGTCCCACCAACGTGTTGGGAGGGTGAAACACTCCAGCAGAGCCTGTGGAACCTCCCACGGCCTCACTGGGGCTCCTTGAATGTCATGATGAGTTCTCGCTGCTCTTTACTAATTGCCTGCAAGGAAAACAACACACAGACCTCAGCAGGATGCCTCTCCCCACCCTCAAAGTGGCAGTGCCACACACACTGCTGTCCCCCTCACACACAGGGAACACAACCCCCCCAACTCCCACAGGAACAACCCACATCCCTCCCAGTGCACAGGGAAAAGCACCAGAGAAAATGCCCAGGCCTCCAGTTTCAGCAGGCCTTGAAGCTGTGGAGGGTTCAAATCGAGCCTCCCTCTGTTTGCTTTGCCCTGGCTGTACCTGCCAGGCCTGCTGGCGATCCTGGATCAGCTGCTGCAGCTCTGCAATCCTGTCCCTCCCTGCCAGCACGCACTGAGCCACCTTGCTGTTGTCCTGCTGCCTGTCCCTGAGCAGCCTGCGCAGGTGGGAGCGGTGCTTCAGCAGGTGGGGCAGCAGGGCACTGCGCATGTCCTCCTCTGGGATCCCACTGGGGCGCCTGGGGACACGGGGGAATGCACCTCACACCCCACACTGCACACGGAGCTGCTGCCAGAGCAGGACAGCTCTGCAGCTCCCAGTTTTCTCCAGCACCAGGAGCCAGAGTGGGGCCCCCCAGCACGGAGCCCCCCCGCCCCCCCAGGAAGGGATGGGGGGTCCTTCCCCAACCCAGCTGTGAGCAGAGGGCTGGAGCAGGCAGGATGTGATTCACCTCCCCAGCAGAAACACAAAATCCTGGTGCTGCTGGTTCAAAGCTCCTGTTTCCAGGGTGGCCACGTGGCACCTGCAGTGCCCACCAAGGGCCCAGAGAGCACCCAGGGGAGCTCTGCCCAAAGCATCCCATCAGCCCTTTGGACTGGCCAGAATTGGGTTTTTCCCCACAGAGGAACTGGCTCTGGCCTCCCTGCACTGAGGAGGTGCATGGAGATGGATCCCTGATGTAGAAAAGCACAGATGGAACAGATTCTGGGCTGTTTGAGACCCGGAGGTTCAGCAGGTTTCAGACCCTCCCTTGCAGCACGAGGCCAACAGACAGCCTGACACGCCCCAGGAGCTGCCTGCTGCCCTCCCAGCACAGCTGCCTCCCCCTCCCCACCCCTCTGTACCACGCCGGCTCCTCCCGCTCCTTCGCCTCCTCCACGATCTTGTCCAGGGAGTCAAAGAGCCTCTCCAGATTCCCTTCATTTTTTACCTCCTGGATCTCCTCCTGGCAAGGAAGGACACGAGAAGGGTTCAGCAGGACCCAAACTGAGCAAACACAGGCACCACTTGTGTGTGCCCTCGTTGGTGATGGAACCAGGGAATGGTTTGGGCTGGAAGGAAGCTCAGAGGCCATCCAGTGCCACCCCTGCCCTGGGCAGGGACACTTCCCACTGTCCCAGGTGGCTCCGGCCTGGCCTTGGACACCCCCAGGGATGGGGCAGCCACAGCTTCTCTGGGCACCCTGTGCCAGGGCCTGCCCACCCTCCCAGGGAAGAATTCCTTCCCAATATCCCACCCATTGCCCTCTGTCAGTCTGCAGCCATTCCCCCTTGTCCAAAGTCCCCCCAGCTTTGCTCCAGCCCGGGAACCTCCAGGGATTGAGTCTCCACGCCTGGAGGGATCTGCCAGATGTCTGGGCGTGGCCCTGGCAGTGCTGAGGGCACGGCTGGACTCAAAGGGTCTTTTCCAATCTTGAGGATTCTACCGCTCCTCCCACGGAAGGCAGAGGAGTCTGGGGAGCAGCCTCAAGCTTTCTGCTTTTGCCATTCCAGAAACGTACTTTGCTGCCCCTGAAATCAACGTGTTCAGCGCTTCGCCCGGAGGGTTTGAAGCCCCTGGGGGGGCTCCGGGCCCAACCCCACCCCCAGCGCCCGCCGCCCCTTCCTTCACCTGGATGGACGCCTGCAGCTGCGAGACGAACTGATCGTAAATGCTCCTGGTCAGCTGCGGCTGCAGGTCGTAGAAGCAGCGGTAGCAGTTGGCAAACCTCTGGTAGCTGCAAGAGCGGAGCGGGCACGGTCAGGGCCGGGCCGGGCCGGATCGCGGGTGGGCCCGAGCTCAGGGCACGGCCCGGGGGCTCGGGGGTCAGGGCGGGGGGGGTCTCGGCCTCACCTCCCGGCGGCCACCAGCTTCTCCAGGAACGTGTCCACCACGGCGGCGAACAGGCGGGCNCCGCCGCTCCCATTGGCCGGGGAGCGGGGCCCCGCCCTCGTCGACAGCGCGCGCGGGCAGCCCTCAGGGAAGAGCGGGAGCGGGCGGGGCCTGCGAACCCTGTGGGCGTGGTCTGCGGACCCGTGGGCGGGGCCAGGAGATGTGGGCGGGGCCTCCTCCAGTCCCGCTGGAAACGCCCCCTCTGCCCCTCACACCCCCAGGGACTGAGGCTCTCGATCATTTAATGAAATAAAATGTTCAAGCCCGAAGGATCCAGCAGGGGAAGCAGAATCCAAAGTCCAACCCGCAGAAGAGCCAACCAGAACCAACCACGTGTGGTCAGAGCGGTCTGGGCTGCAGCTAAGCTGATTTTTCAGGTGTTCCATGTACTCTGGCCTCTCTTTCCTGGCTGTCACTGCCTTCTCAGGCAGGTCAGGCTCCTCCTGCTCCTGCTCCAAAGGTAAAGGTGACACCCGAGCTGTGACACAACAGAAAGCGCCAGCCTTCCCCTGGCACGAGCACTCACACACTCTTTTAAACTCAGGCACCAAACTGAAGGTCTCGGAAGTTTATTGTCAAGAACTTTGCTGGTTACGAGAAGAACATTAAGCTCGAGTGTCTGCCCACGCTGGTGCTGCCGCCCCTCCCCGCCGCACGCCGGGCCTGGCCCTGCCGCCCTCTGCAGGGGCCGGTTGTTACTGCTCCTGTTAATGTCGGGGTTAGTTGTGCCGTGCTCTGAGGACGGGGACGCCGCTCCCTCGGGTCTGGGTCCCCGCGGTCTGGGGTGCTCATGTTCTGCTTTTCAGAGCACAGTCTCCTATTACAGCAAGAGCTGACTGGTGTCAATTTTTAAGCAACAGCCGATGGGAGCAGGTGCAGAAGGTGCTGCTCCAGCAGCTTCACCTGTGGCTCCATAATTCACCAACTTACTGAGCACCAGCACTGCAGGGAACAATGGTGGGATGAAGAGGCCTTTGATGACTCACCCAAAGCCCCATCACAGTGCTGCACCTTAGAACCAAGCTCTGTTCTTCAGCAGAGGAGCCTCTCCCACCTTGGCAGCAGCTGTCAGCACTCGTTCCACCTCCAGCAGATACTGTGGCAAGGCTGGGAAGGGCAGAGCCACCCCGGGCGAGTCCCAGGGGAAGGGATCAGCCCGGAGAAGCCCAGAAGCAGCCACAGGTCAGCAGGATCAACACCTCGACCAAAATTCCTGGTTATGGCAGCGAGAGGAATGGAGGTGGTGCACATCTGTGATCCAGAGGGGCATCCCTCACCTCCTGGACACGATTCAGCAGCGTGAGCACCACGTGTGGGCTGGCAGCACCAGAGGCAAATCTCAACCACCGAGAGAGAGCAGCACATTGCAATCAAACAACCCCTTCCCTCCCCCTCCCCGAAGAGCAGCCTCTGGTTTCATCCCCCAGAAGTTTTCACCTGGTAAAATACACAGACCATAGCTCAGGATTCTGATCCAGCAAGTGTGCAAAGCGTCGTCCTTGCCCTTCCCAAACAGGATGAGCAGGATTTAAACTCTCCAAGTATTAGTGAACCATCACTTCTTATTCAATATGAACATGCCAGTCAGGTTTGAACTGGATCAAAAGCCAGCACAAGGTTCTTCCTTCTCCACCTTGCATCAAGTTGTAGCTCCAACCACATTCAGTTCTCATCCAGCTGCTGGTAGGCACCACAATCAGACACTTCTGAACTGCATTTCTTTGTGCTCAAACTAACTAAAGGTGGGGAGTGGCCACAGCCACCCTGAACATGCAGGATTGACACAATTGAACAAGGCCACAGGACAACCACTCAGTCCCCCAGAAATCAGAATAAGCTTCCCTAAAATAAAAAAAATTAAATATCAACGGATTAAAACACAGGTTAGGTGTCAAAACTGCCATCAGCTAATTCCAAACAGCCAGCTCAGCTCCAGCCTGCTGCTTGGAGGATGAGAGACAGGGAACACTTTCCAAGTATGTACAGATCTATTCAAAATGCAGGAAATCAGGTCTGAAGTGGTTCTGGGTTACTCTTGTCTCACATCTAGAAATAAATGTGGGTAATTGGAGAAATTCACTTGTCTATTCTCTGCTTCTGCCTTCCCACAGCAGAACTGCCACCAAAGCCATCCCACTGGAGGGCCCTGCTACAGGCTGGCAGAATCCCCTCCTTGGAAGTTTGGCAAAGATTAAAATAATTTAAAGAGAATAAACTGGCTTTTTGCTTCAGCCAGCAAGTCTTTAATTTAAAAAAAGGAATCAATAACTTGCCAGGGTGTGTTCACACACACCTGGAATGGACTGTCCCAGGCAAACAGCACTGCCAAAGGTCACAGTTTGATGGTTTTAAGCAAAACCAGCAGCAGAGAATTGTATGACACTCCAACCTAAAGAGGTGAAGTGCAGTTGCTCTTGCGTCTGCCTTGTGCTGTGAAACCAGCCAGAGACAAAGGCACAGCAGCTGCATCTCCTCCTGGGCTCTCCCTCACGACAGTCTGAACTCAGAGGATTCACAGGAAGGTTCTCTTCCACCAGCTGCCTCTACCAGTGCCTCGAGTCCACCAGCTCTGGGCGGAGGCTCAGCTTCTTCAGCGTTTCATAGCCCACCACGATGACGATGGTGGAGGGGGTGGCAGAGATGATGCGGGCGGAGAGGCCTTTAGTCAGCCCCCAGGGGCCTTCCTCTGCAATCAGCTGTTTGAAGGTGAGGATGATGGAGCTCTTGCCTTCCACCTGCAATGCCAGAACAAACATTCACAGAGCTGCCAGACTCCCTGCTGAGCTGCTCTGGGGCTCTGCTGCCACTGAAGACTGGAGACTACAGATCTGCCACTCCAACAGCCCTGACCTGGTCTGCAGAACTCCGAGTGGGGGGAGCAAACAAGCTCTTAAGGAGGTGGGATTCTTAGACCCACCTCCTCCTTCTTCCCACCTAGAAGGGGCTGGTTCAACAGGACAGCCTGAGCCTCACTGAAGCTGACAGTGCAGGAAGCATTTTTTCCTTTCTGAAGGGAAAGCCCATCTGACCAGGCCAGGCCAGCCCTGCTAACGCTGAGGGTTAAGCAGGCAATGAAAGGCCCAGAGAGAGCATGGGAGCAGCTCACCTGAAACCACAGAGAGCACAGGCTGAGCCCCACCCTGCAGACATGCTGGGGAGGCTGAGGCCTTACCTGGACCCGAGCCCTGACCACATCCATGGGGTTGGTGAGTGTGGAAGCTGTTGCGGCTGCAAGTGGCCCCGATATCGCCTGCAGGAGGAGGTGGGGACAGTCTTTAGGAGTCAAGCTTGAAAGCTGTTCTGGGAATGAGAGAGAGAAGGAAGTTTCAGAATTTCAGTGGCTGCTCATCAGTTCCTTAACCCCATCCCCTAATTCCAACTGGTCTGCAGTGGGCAGAATCCCTGAGGTCCAGCCTGCCACCTCCTTCCACGGAAGTGCTTCCTACAGCAGCCAGAAAGCTGGCACGGTGCAGGGAGCAGAACTCATCACCTCAGTAGCTACAGGACACTCCCAGTGCTCTGTCCTACAGCCTCCCACCAGCTCCCCACACCAGCTCCCCGGCCTGCAGGGCAAACCAGACAGAATGAGCTTTCATGCCCCAAAAACAGGCCATGGAAACAGCCACCCACTTTAGAAGGTGGGGGAAGCCTTTAGACAAAGCTCTGTTGGAAGGTGTCTGCAGAGACCCACACAGAAAGCTCCCAGCATCAAGCACACTGCCCAAGAGATATGCTGGGATCCCTGTGGATCCCTAAGGAGAAAAGCACCATGTGATGCTCATCCCAGATTTGAACCTCCTACACTTCTATTTGTTAAAGTTTTATGGAAGACAGACAAAAAGTTCCATTTTTTTTGGATGATGTGGAGACTGTGCCTGTCAGGAGGGAAGGAAGTGGCTCTGTGACCTGGAACATCAAGTGCAGTTGGGGCCAGCAGTGCACTTTGAGCCCAAGGAGGGTTCAGTGACCCCCAGTGCTGTTCCATCCAGGGACAGGGGACTGGGAAAAGCAGCCAAAGTGGAGATGCACTGAGAGCTCTACATTTCCATGAGTTTACATTTCCCATCCTCTTGATTTCCACTGAGAAGACAAGGAAAGCACAAATACCCACCAGCAGAGAGCCACATTCTCTCTGTATCCACTGCCTTGTTCCTACATGCCGTCCTTCGAACCCTTTTGGCATGAAAATTTTACAATTAATACAATGGATTTTGGTCTTATAAATTGTTGATACAGAGAGTGAAGGGAAAGATCCCCAAAGAGTTCAGACTGGACAAACATCCCAAGCTGCCACTGCCATTTAAACACAGCATGGATGTGGAACCAACACTCCCTGTAGCTATGAGAGCTCTGGGAAACAAATGGGACGTTCAAGACACCTGGATTTTGAAGAACAGGTGATCTCCAAGGTATACCTTAAACCTGGTACAAGTGGAATCCAAGTTGCTCATTACCATCACTTTTTTGGCCAAAATTAGGGAAATACAAGCCTAAAACCCAGGTGCAAAGAAAGCCGCATGGCAGAAATCTAAAGTATCATTGGAGGGGGAAATAAACCTTAGCCGGCTGATAGCCCTTGGTATCAGGTGTTTGGGAACACTCTGAGGAGTACCAGAGCTGAGACATGGACTGAGAGCATTCTGCTAAGTGCAATTTTTCATCACAAGACTTGGTGGCAGTTTTAAAGCTACAAAACTGAGGCAAGACCTGACAGACACAAGCCCGTGGAAGATTTGTCCTTTTTCTCTTCCTGTTCTTTGGTTTTGCTATGAGACTTGGGGCTCTCAAAGGCCTTTTGCCACTTATGAGATTCCTGAGCTCACATGAACTGAAAGATGAATCATACTTACATGGTGGCTCCAAAACTCTGCCCAACTCCAGACAAGAGCCCTCCTCACTCCCATGCTGGGACCATTATTTGGGATTGGGGGAAGAGTAAGTTAAATCAGATGCATCAAGCCCCTCCTTGCCTAGAGCCACCCAGTTTGGAGTCCTCCAGTACTCAGAGCCCTCATCTTTGCCTCTGCATTTAAACACTGCTGCTCTGTTAAATTTCCACCCACCACCTGTGGAATTCTTCCACACTGGATACAGCTCTGTGTTTCATGACAGGTTCTGCTTCCACCCCAAGAGAGCGACGGTGAATCCCGCTGGATCCAGAGTGTCAGAGTCGATCCAAGGGGCTTCTGGATCTCCTGGGATCAGGCACATTACAGCCCTCCTTTCACTTACCAGCATAGAAATGGTAGAAGGGCCACCAGACCGCACTGTTGGGAATATAAGTGAGCAGCGAGGCCACGTAGCCTCTGTAGAAGCCTCTAAAACCGTCGGCCTTGAAAATCTGTACAATGATATCCTTGGTCTGACCAAAGACCAGCAGCCGCTTGCCATCTGGGTTCTGCACCTTGAACCTGCCCATGCTTTCCCCCTTCCTCTGCATCATGAGGTGCTGGGAGACGACGTCGATGGGCACCGTGATGCTCTGGGCCACCAGGGAGGCCGAGCCGCCGGCCACCAGGGACTTGACGGCGTTGTTGTTGTTGTAGCGCGACACGTACTTGCGGGTGAGCTCGTAGGTGGTCACGTAGCACTGGCCCGAGATCAGGGTGAAGGTGTTGACCAAGAAGCCGCGGTAGAGCCCGGCCGCCCCTTCTGTCCGCAGGATTTTCACAAAGGCATCAAAGGTCCCGTTGTAGAGGCTCTTGCCCTTCTGAACCTGCAGCCGCGTCCGGATGAGCGTGAAGGGGTAAACGCTCACCCGGATCATCATAGTCATGCAAATGCCGAACACGTAGAACTTCCTCTTGTCCAAGTGCTCCCACTCGATGATGGGGATGTTGCGTTTGTCCTCCATGGCTCCTCAGGGTGGGGCAGGAGAGGCCCTGAGCGTCCTCAAAGGAACGGGGCAGGTCCAGGCCCAGCCCTCCGGCCTTGACTGGCCGGACTGGAAGTGCCAGCACCTGAAACGAGAGACACCTCGGGCAGAGGACGAAGCCCCCACATCACCTCAGGCTTTGCTGACTGCCCTGAGGCACAGAGAGCCCTCCCACAGCTTGGTGCTGGCAGAGCAGAGGGGCTGTAACCTCGGGAGGCAGGGCCCTACCACACGGCTGGTGGTGGCACCTCCTGATGTCACCGTGGCTGTGTGCTCAGCCCTCACCACGGCCCACAGGGCTTCGTGGCAAACCAAAGCTCCCAACTCTGGGGAGCAGGCTGAGAGCCGGAGGACAAGGAGTGCTCTGGCAGCACACACTCACCTTTTAATGGACAGGCAGGGTGAGGGACTGTCAACCAAAGCAGCTGCTCCCCAGTCATTCCGGGTCTGTGATGCTCCCAGATGTCAGGACGTCACTTCAGTTCCAGGCTCTGCACAAAAAAAGGAAGTCACAAGTTTCTCTTTCTGTTTCCAGATGCCCTGCACAAATTAGACACATTCCTTTGGGCATTTCCATTCTGACCTTACTAAAGCTGGAAGGTGATGCAAGCCAGGGAAGGGGGATGAGAAAGTTGTGAAGGGAAGGAAGAGCAAAGGGAGAACAAGGCCAATGCAAACAGCCACAGAGCCTCTGTGTTCATGACCAACACCCTGAAAAGACAGGGTTAAAACACAGCCCAGGATCTCTTGGTTGAGCTGCTTGTCAGTCAAAGTGAGCAAAGTTCACCTTCCCTTCCAACATTGCATGGCTGCTCCTGCCCTGATAACCTTCTTCCACTGCTGTCCATGCTCAGTGTGGACAGCACCACTCAGGAGTGGTGGCTCAACCTCCTCCAGCACACCCTTCCCATAAAGAAGTCCCTAAGACTAAGGGAACCTCCACACAGGGCCAGGCAACAAGGGAAGGGCAGCTCAGGGATCACCCAACATGACACTGATCACTCCACTGCCTGCAAGGACTTGCTTCCCACACCAAAAAAACCAGCATTGGAATGTCCAGGAATAACAGACCACTGAACCTTTGAGAAGGGCTTGACTGCAGCTGGATCACAAGTAATATTCCAGGTGCTGGAAATGTGTGCCTAGGCATGAGCTGAGCTGTTGGAGGGCAGAACTACAGCAGGGAGCAGGAACTGGAACAAGGGGCCTAAAGCCTAAGATCTGCAAAGAGATTCACCAGGTGAGAACTTCAAGAGAGGGGCAGCCACCACCACACACTGATTTGAGGGCATTTTGTGTAATCAGACCACAGGGCCTAAAGGGGCTCCAGGAGAGCTGGAGAGGGACTTTGGACAAGGGCCTGGAGGGACAGGACAAGGGGAATGGCTTCCCACTGCCAGAGAGCAGGGTTAGGTGGGATATTGGGAAGGAATTGGCCTCTGTGAGGGTGGGGAGACACTGGCCCAGGTTGCCCAGAGAAGCTGTGGCTGCCCCATCCCTGGAAGTATTCAGTGCCAGGTTGGATGGGACTTGGAGCAACCTGGGATAGTGGAAAGTATTTTAAGATATGAGCTTTAAGGTCCTTTTGAACCCAAATCAGGTTGTGATTCTGTGAGAAACGTCTCCACACTGCAGCCTTCATGGAGAGCTCACAGGGCCCAGAGCCATTTGGTTGGAAAGGCAGTAACAAAACAACTGGAAATGATTTACCTCTGGCATGGAGAAGGAATTACAATTATGAAATTATGGCAGGACAAGGGTGGAGGTACCATTAACTGACCATTTCACTGCCTATCTGCCAACAAAACATTTGCTGAACAGCAGCAAACAGGGTTACAGGCTGCCACAGACAGGAGAGTTAAAAATACCTAAGGGCCCTGGGTCCAGCACTTTTACCAGTGCAAAGAGAACTGCACTTCATCCTTGCAGGCAATTGCTTTGGCAGATGAGGCACAACAAACACCAAACCCTGGCTAAACTAAGCTGGGATTGCTTTAATTACAATTACAGCATTACTAGCTTGGCTAACAGTGCCATCATTAACACACAAAACCTCCTGCACAGGAATTATCTGCACACAGCACCTATGAAAACATGACTTGGTTCTTGTCAGGGGTCCCACTAGCTTAAAACTTTGTTACAAAAATAAAGCCTAGCCAATGCAATTTCCTGGTGAAGCCTCAGGGTTTAGTCCATACTCCACATTCCTCTGCCACTCAAGGACAGACCCATGGGAAATGGATGGGCTGCCTGCAAAAAAGGCAGTAAGGAAACTAAATTAATAACAAGGAAGTATCTTTCATTTTTCATCTAGTTTTATGTGCTCAAGTGCTTTGGGTTTAGAATTCCAGCCATAACTCCTTGAGGAAATAGCTGTACTTCCCCTGGACTGTCACCCACAACTGCTCTCATTTCAGGATCTGCATTAGAATGACAAAATCACTTTAATCCCAGGGCCCATGGACACTCCAAGTCCCTCCTAAGGGGAAGAGGGATGACCAGCACAGCCACAATTCTTGCTCTGCCAGCACAGAGCATTTATTCTTCCAGAAATTTAGACCAGGGTCTTGCTCAGGGCACAGATCCCATCACATCCATCCAGCAACTCTTTGATGACCTTTCAAGTAATTTTCAAGGAATTTTGACATAAAAGTAATGGGTTAAATCCCCCAAGAACTGACCTGCCCTCCAAATCAAAGTACCAGTGCACCAGGTTCCTTTCCAGCTCCTGTAGCCATTCTTCACCTCTGGAACAGCCTCTGGGCCAAAACTGCCCCTCAGTGGCCCCTTCCCCCCGTGCCCAGAACAGCATTTCTGGAACTTGTGCCCGGCAATCCCAGCAGGGGACACCGAGCAGCCTGTCCCTGCCTACTCTGGGCACAGCCTCAGCCTCCTAAACACAGAACTCAGCTCGGTACAACCCCCCGGTCCGTGTCCTTTTCACATCACCCCGCTCCCCAAACGGTCCGGCTGCAGCTGGAGCCAAAGATGATTCGCTGGCAAACACAGACGGGGCCTTTGTGCCCGCGGCGGGGCCACGGCCTGCCCGGCATGTTAATGCCCAGCCCCGCCTGGGCACCGGCCCAGGGGTTGCCTGCGGAGATGCTCCCGAGTGGGAAAGCACGAGAACCCGAACGCCGCCGCAAGGCTCCGGCTCGGGCCCTTCTCCCCGGCCCCCGGCAGAGCCCCCCCCG
>VXBA01005914.1:74618-123186 GCA_013399895.1 Serilophus lunatus
GACCGACGGACACCCCGCCGGACGGACACGGGGCTGCGCTACCCACGCCCTGTGTGGGGAGGGGGGGCACACGCGTGCCGGTGGGCACCTACCCTGCACACCCCACCGACACCCCCATCCCCACGGGGACAGGCCTCTGGCGCCACGAATGCCCGCACAACCTCTGTCCCGACACATTCCTGTGCCCCCATGACTACATTGGGACCCTTCACCTCAGTTTTTCTCTCTGCTGATGGCAAAAAATCCCTGCACCTCCGTTCCAACACCTGCAGGCCCATGTCCCATCCCTGCACCCCCATCCCTGCACCCCGTGCCCGCACTTCCATACCCACACTCCATTCCTGCATCCCTATCCCTGTCTCTGCCCGCTGTTCCTACTCACCCATCCCAGACGAGTGCTGCCTGGCTTTAGGGGGGGGATTGGGGCACAGCAGTGGCTCCAGGCTGCTGTGTCCTCCCACCACCAGCATACACAAATTTGGGTTCATAGCACTTCCTCTCGTGGAACTTCCCTTGCCAGAGAGCCTGGTCCAGCTGGCGCCGGCAGATCCCACTTCTCCATCGCCCCCCTTCCCCTTCAGGGTGACAGCAGGGCTTCCTGAGCCCCAGAGCAGGATCCCCAGGCACCACTTCTGCCCCTCTCTACAACTTCCTTCCCCGCACAGCCTCAGGTAAGAGAGAGACTTTGCCCCACCACACCCTGGCACGTGGGGAGGTGCCAGCCTCTGCACCAGCTGGGGTGCAGGATAAGCACCTTCAAAAGCAGCAAGCCTGGGACAGGCCCATGGCTGGGGGTATCTGCCCTCCCAGGGCTGGGGAACAGAGCCAAGTGCTCCCTCAGTGGCTCACTGTTGCCTGTGGTGTTTGGAAGGTCAGAGTCTTTCCCAGAGAACTGTAAGGAGCTTGTGCCTTGTGCCTGCTGACACTGGAGGCTTATCTGGACCCTGCTGTCAAGACCCCTCCCACCTCAAGGCTGAGCTGCAGCCCCCCAGCCCTCCCTGGTCCCCCCAGGGTGCCTGGCAGGGGTCCCACAGCGTGCAGCACCTTGGGGTGCAGCCTCACGGGGTGGCAGTGGGCACAAGTTCACATCTTAACTCCCCCTTGGGATTAGCGGGGCAGCCTGACCTTAATCCCCCCGTTACTCAGGGGCCTGGAGGGCCCAGCATGGGGCTGGTGGGGCCCCCAGCACCCGCTTGGCCATGTAAACCCCAGTGGCTGCTGGACACCAGGGTCAGTCCCAGCTCTACCATGTCCCAGCTATTGCTCCAAGGCTCCCTGTGCTAAGTTTCCCCCCAAAAATCTGGTAGTCCTCAGCACATACCCAAACCCCACTGCTCTGACCTAGCCATGCACACCAAGGTGCCCCTGCAGAGACTCTGACACTCAGTGCACAAGTGAGAAAGGCTGGGCCATGGTCCCTGCTTTGGGCTCCCAACTGCCTCCTGCCAGACTCCGGGGGCACCTGGAGCAGGGCTTAGCCCCACAGGACAGCAGGAGAAACCCAATCTTGACCTGCTGCTTTGCCTGGAACAGGGCTGGAACTCTGTCATGAGCTCTTTATTGTGTCCCCATACCGTGTGGGAGTTCCCTGTGGGCTGTTTATGCTCCCCACGGGGCTGTGCAAGGTCCCCACGGGGCTGTACAAGGTCTTTGTGGGGTTTGTACAGTCCCCATGTGGCTCTATAAAGTTCCCACAGTGTGTGTATTGTCCCCACGGGGCTCTGCAATGCTCCCGGGGGTCTGTACAGAGACCCCGCAGCTCAGCCCTTCCCCAGCATGACCCAGCCTGGGGATGCCAGGACACTGGAGTCCCGCGAGGGGGCTGGGGAGGACCTGGGGCATTATTTGCCTGTTGTATTTCCCCATGGCAGTTCCTCGTGGCAGTTTCTGTGTCTCCTGGTCTGTCTCCTCCCAACAGCACAGCCAGGCAGCAGCACGAGGTCCTGGCAGCACAGTTGGCTTCTCCCTGCCATCCCAGAATCCACTATTTTGGGCAAAACCTCATGGGTTTTGGGGCATGGCAGTGCCAGGCTGAGACCTGGATCCCCATAGAGGGGACAGGCAGCAGCTTTGTGGGGGTACCTGCCCCAGCACGGTGGCACAGGCATCCCCGAGCTGGCAGAGGTGGGGAGTAAATGGGGCACAGTGTGTCCCCCTGCCAACCTGCGAGCACCCACCTCTGAGACCTTCCCCTCTCCTGGGAGGGGGCATGGCACCTCACCGCGTCCCGACAAGCCCACCTGAAGCTGGGAGGTGGCAGTGATGCCCCAGAGACCCCCTGGCACCCCCTGCCCTCGTGAGCCTCAGCCCTGCTGCACCCAAACCTGGGGTGATGCAGCCCTGCATAGCTCGGGGAGACCCAGGCATCCCTGCTGGGATTGGGGTACCCCCAGGACAGGCACCCCGGGCACCTACCTGGCTGTGCCTGTGCCCCGGCCGCCCGCCCGCGTCCCCTCACATCGCGGCTCCTCAGCGCTCTGCCTGGTAAAGCCGATTATGGGCCGGCTTTACAGCTCTCCTTCTCCCCAGCATTGCCTCCTGCCTCACTCCGGTGCCTGGCACGGCCCAGGGGGCACAGAGGGTCCCCTTGGCAGAGTGTGGGAGTCATCCCTATAGTCAGAGCAGACCTTCAGTCAGGGCTCACTCAGGCTCTGCACCCCCCTCAGTCCATCCCATCCTGGAGAATGCCCTGGCCCCAAAATCTAAGCGAGGGAAGCTCTGAGCACTCACTCCAAATTCCATCCCCTCCCCGCCAGTCCCTCTCTGGGGGGGCTCCTGGCTGCCCCAGATTTCAGCATCTCACTCTCAGGTGAGTCAGGGTGTGGGGGCCACCTTGCTTTCCCCCATCCATGGTGGGTGCTGAGCCCCAGCCTCGGCTGTGGGGCTAAAAGAGATCCCAGAGGGACAGTGCCCCAAAATCTGCCCCTAGATAGCAATGATGACAGCACACAGAATGGGAAGGGTTTGGCTGTATTTTGACTCTGGAAAGAGATACAGGCAGTAATACAGAAGCTTTGCAAGCATGGATACATACATGGCCTTGTCAGATCCCGCTGCACTCGAGGCTGGGGGGGCTGCAAGTGTTCCCCAGTCAAGGCAAGAAGCCAAGATCTCTGTCAATGGCTGGATGGACCCCTGCAGAAGGGGGGAGCTGCTCCTGCCAGATCCCAAAATCCCACTTGCTCAAACAAAAAAAACCTTCCTTGGTTCTTTCCTGGCAAACCAGCCCTGCCCTGGACTGAGCATCCTTCGTCTCATCCCTGAAACGGCCCCTGAGCTCTGACCACCAGAGACGAGCCTGATTAACCACAGCTGAGAAAAACTGGGCTGAATCCCACTGGATGCAGCGGCCCCCAAAGAGGGGGGGCCAAGGGAGTCCTCCTGAGGCTGAGCCTGTGGCAACGAAGTCCATCACCCCAGCTGCCAAATCCATCTGGTCCCGGGATGCGGCCCCAGTGGGTTTTCACTTCCCCCTACTCCATCTTCTCTCAGTGCTGTGGGCGTTCAGCAGGGTTCCCAGCCTGGCCCACTTTTTGGCTAAGGCACAACTTGGCTGCTTTAAAAAAAACCCAAAAGACAAGAAGTGCCTGGGATGAGGAATATGGGGAATACAGTACATGGAGCACCAGGAGTGCAGGCAGGCAGGAGGCTGGGGAGGGGGCAATGGCCACGGAGGGACATGGGCATCGCCCGTGAGCTGCCAGGAGCCCCACGCCAGCACCACTGGGAATCACAATTCAGAAGAAAAAAAAAGGGGGTTTTGGCTTCAGATCCCAAGAAAAATGGTTGTAAAGGCACTGTGCTCCATTCGAGATAGGACAGCAGCCCCTGGGGACAGCTGCACTTCTCCCACTCGTATGCAAAAAGCTTTGGCAAAAAAAGTACAATCTAAAGAGCATTTCAGCTATGATCTCCTCCTGCATGGCTGCTCCATAAACACAATTCCTTGCTGTCTTTGGCTGAAGTTTTAAAAAATTGTGAAGCTGGAAAGCTTTTTTTGGTTTGGTTTTTTATATAGAAATAGATTTTTTCTTTAAAAAAAATCAAAGCATCTTTTAGCACTTTTAATATATATATATATATATAAAATTCCTGCTATAGAAAACAAACAAAAAAATCAACCTTGGTTTTTGATACCTTTTTTTTAAGGGGGAAAAAAATTCTTTTGCTTTGAGGGAAAAAAAAAAAAACTAGCTGGAGATGGGCAGGAACCACAGGAATGCGCCATGGAGTTACATGATGCTGCAGTTCTGCACAGCCTGAGCCTGTGAGGGAGAAAGAAAAAAGAAGAGAGTTAAGAAGAGTTCAATGTCACTGTCTGTTTGCTCTGGCTGTCAAGTGTCCAGTGATTGCCTGGATGCCCACTGTGCCTGGACTGCGTGTGCCCCCAGCTCTCCTCTGCCCTGGCCCTTGGGGTGTAATAAATATATTTCCCCCAGCTGGGGGGTTCATAGCTCTAAAACTGGAAATTAGTGTAGGTGATAGCTGAGGTTTATAATACTGACTGAGAGGATTAATATAGAATATATTATATATTTATCGAATATTATATAGATATAAAATATATATTCAAGTGCTGAAATATTCATACTGCCAGCATGAACAACACTTAGCAGTGGTGGAATGAGTACTGTGGAGGATGGGGGATACTCAGGGGGGCCAAGGGAGCTGAGCATTGGGATGGGATGGAGTGGGGAGCTGCTATGGCCACATCCCTTTCCAGTCCCTCTCAGAATCCCCCCATCCCTTACAAAGAGGCTCAAAGGAGGAGACGAAAAGCAGGGAGAAGGACCCCTGCAGTGCCACCCTGTTAGAGAGAGAGGACAATGCTGGGACAGGAGGGAGAGACCGAGCGGCACCGGGACAGCCCGGCCCCGAGGTCTGGGAGTGGCACTGACCTGCCTGCGGGGGCTGGAGTTGCCCAGGACGTAGCTCCTGGTCACCAGGCTGTCCCCGAGGCCGATGCCGGAGTCGCCCATGCTGCGGTAGCTGCGCGTGACGGTCACGCTGGAGGTGGAGGATCCCGAGGACATGGTGTTGATGCCGGCGTTCTGGGTGCCCGACTTGTCGGCTGGCTGGCCACACGTGCCACACACCACCGTGCGGGAGCGCAGGTTGTATTCACCGGGGTCCCCAGAACCACTGCAGCTGCCCTAGACATTGGGGGACACACAAGATGACCCTGAGCACCTGCCCGAGCATCCTCTGCCCTGAGGATGACGGTGTGACCCCGGGGAGCTCTTCATGTCAGTCCTCCAATAGGGTCTGCACTCGCCCATCCTCTTCATCATATGGTTCAAAAAGAATAAAAGAGGATTGTTATTTTTTTATTCCTAATCCCAAGTGACTGGGGCTGGCACACAGCCAGTCGGTGACCTGCCCTGCTGCCCTGGCCTTGCACGTGGGGCTCTCGGCACACGAGAGACACCTGAACTGTGCCCCTCTGGAAACATCCTCTTCCTTGCTGCCTCACGAGCTGGCGGCTTTCCGATGGGAAATTTGCTCTTGGAAAGGATTCAGCCTTCAGATGAATGGCCAGCACTGGCTGCAGCAGCTTGTGCCCTCTGTCCAGGATAATCAACACAGAATCATGCAATGGTTTGCTTTAGAATGGATCTTTAAAGCTCAGCTCGTTCCACCTTCCTGCCATGAGCAGGGACAGCTTCCACTAGGCCAGGTTGCTCCAAGCCTCACCCAATCCGGCCTCGAACACTTCCAGGGGTGGGGCAGCCACAGCTTCTCCAGATAACCTGGGCCAGTGTCTCACCATCCTCACAGAGAAGAATTTCTTCCCAATATCTCATCTAACTTTGCCCTCTGGCAGTGGGATGCCCCTTGTCCTATCACTCCAAACTCTTGTCCAAAGTCCCTCTCCAGCTCTCACTGACCCCCTTTAGACACTGGAAGTGGCTCTAAGGTCTCCCTGGAGCCTTCTTTTTTGCAGGCTGAATACAGTCAGCTCTTGCAGCCTGTCTCCAGAATAGAGGCTCCAGTCCTTGGAGTGTCTTCATGGCTACTTCTGCACTTGCTCCAGCAGCTCCACATCCCTCTTGTGTTGGTGTCTGAGAACTGGACCCTGCACTGCAGTCGGGTCTCAGTAAAGAGGGACAATCCAGCAACTTGACTCACTGATACAGCATAGCCCTTCAAATCCAGAGAACTCAAAAGAAACTGGATGATGGGCGCCTCATCCTGATCTTCTAGAGGCCTTGGGGAAGCATCATTAACCAGCACTGAGGCACTGCATGGCCATGACAGGACCTCTCCATGCACAATTCTTGTGGGCATCTCATGTACAGAACACGTGGGATGGGCTGTTGGGGGCTCCCAGGTGGCAGCCAGGGATATTTCTTTGGAAGAAGTGGTAGCAGCTCTGTTCCTGACATGCTGCCTGCTCTCTGCCTGCTGGCTGCTCTGCCCACTGTTCCTCCTGGTGCATATTTCAGCTCCATGAAGGGAATGATGGGCTAAGAGGAAGGATAAAGCTACCTCTGGATTTGTTCCAGTACCCTCATGAAGCAGAGAGGATGGAGCAGCTGCTCCCGAGAATTGTCATCCTTCAACTTCCCACCATCCCATTGTCCAGGCAATGTGGGGTACCAGCTCAGCCTCCCTCCAGCTCCTCCAACACTTTTCATGGCACGTCAAGCTAGCTCAGAGTTGGAGACACCTTCCAGCAAGGTCTCCAAAGCTTTTTTTAGTGAGCAGTCACCCCCTTTAGGTGCCAGAGGTCTGTTGTCTTCTCTCATATTTCCACAGCAGACTCCCTGCTACCTTTTCCCATATGCCTGACCCCGTGTGATGCTGAGCTGCCTCCCACCCTGACTGTGACTGGATCTGCACTCCTCTGGGCCCCCTGGGACCAGCAGCCTCCCCAGCACCCTACTCACATGGTGATGGCGGTGGTGGATGCTGATCTCATCATCATCCTCATCCTCGTCATCATTGATGATCACGGTGCGGACCAGTTTCCTCATGGCCACCTCCTGCAGGGCACAGGAATGGAGTTGGGGGGTTCAGTGCCTGACAACTCCCCGTGCCCTGAGCTGCAACTGCCATCATCTCTTATCTCTTACCTCCCCGTTGGAGTTGATGAGGGCGGTGCGCAGGCTGTCCCCAGAGCCCCAACTGCTCTGGGCTTTCCACACCACGTTGCTGGGGGGGCTGTGAGTCGCTCCAGCTCCTGAGGCCCAGATCTGGGGAGAAAAGCAGTAGAAAAGTGACCTCTCAGGTCTTCAGAACCCAGAGCCCAGAGGCATGGGTCGCTGCAAAAGGCCACACACCAACTGCTCTGTGTTACCAGCGGTCCAGCGGGGCTTGGGACCTCGGCTGGATCCTTCACTGGGCAGTGACTCACCGTGACCACCTGGCCAGCCTTCAGGGTGAACTTCGGGGGGAAGCGGTAGGTGATGGGGGGATCATCCCCATTCTGCCGCTTGATCTGCCAGTTCCCCATTGCCTGGTCCTGCGAGAGACAGCAGCAAACCTCAGAACCCCAGTTTCTCCCCAGCTTGTCCCATTCACCTCCTGCCCACGGAGCGAAACAGGGCTGAACTTTACCCCAGGGACCCCAGGAATTCCCCCGAAGGCAGACTCACCTCGTTGGACTTGTTTCTGAGACGGACAAACTTGCCCTCCAAGTCCACCTCCTCCACGCCAACACGGCCACTGGTCCGGGCATGGTGGGAGAAGCTGGTCCGGCTCTCGCTGTCCTCCAGCTTCCGCTTCTTGGAGGAGCCCGGGGTGGACAAGTGGCTTCGAGACGTACCTTTGTGTGAGGAAGGGCTGGGGGACAGCCTCAGCCTGGCAGGGGGAAGAAGGGGAGATGGAGCCAGTGAGGACACAAGGGCTGGGACCTGCGTAGCCCAGAGCTGGGTGCAGCACCCCACGCTCACCGCTCCTCCTCGCCCTCCAGCAGCTTGCGGTAGGCATTGATTTCCATGTCCAGAGCCAGCTTGATGTCCAGCAGCTCCTGGTACTCGTCCAGCTGCTGCTGCATGCGCGCCCGCATCTCGGCCATCTCCCGCTCCTTGTCAGAGAGCAGGCGCCGGTTGGTCTCGCGTTCCCTGGCCAGAATATCCTCCAAATCGTGCAGCTTCGCTTCCTTGGCAGCCAACTGTGGGGAGGGAAGGTGAGGGCGGCCACTCCATCCAGGGCCATGCCCAGGAGGGGACCGTCCCCAGGAGGGGACTATCCCTGGGGCAGATGTCCCAAGGAACCCCTTGGTCCCAGCTCACCTGCTTCTGCAGCTGGCTCACTTCTGAGGAGAGGTTGTCGATGCGGATGCGGGTCTGCTGCAGCTCCTCATGGGCAGCACCCACCATGTTGCTGTTCCTCTCAGCTGACTGCTTGGCATTCTCCAGCTGGGGAACAGGACAGGGAGATCAGCATCTCCAGCACCTGGTGCCCACCGGTGCTCTGTGGGGCGGGGGGAGAGGAGATGCTGCTCACCTTCGCCCCATAGGTCTTCTCCAGTTCCTCCTTGTAAAGCCTGATCTGGGCTTCATGCTGGCTCCTCAGCTCCTGCAGGGCCTCGGAGAGCTTGCTCTCAAACTCCCGCTGCCGCCCGTTGTCAATCTCCACCAGCCGCGTCTCGTGGCGGCGCTTGGTCTCCCGCAGCTCCTGGGGACAGGTGAGGGGACACAGAGTCACCTCGGGAAAGTGACACAGCACACAATGCAGGGGTCATCCCGAGTGATCCCCAGCACTGTGGTGGCACATCGCAGCTCACCTCACTGTAAATGTTCTTCTGGAATTCAAGCTCTTCCTTCAGCGTCTGCAGCCGATTCTCGGCATCTACACGGCGCAGCATCTCGTCCTGCAGCTGCTTCTTGGCTTCATTCAAGGCACTTTCCAGCTGCAGGGAATTGAGAAGGACCATCATAGTGGGCTCCAGGCACTGCACCTGGCACAGCTGGGCACTCATCACCCAAAATATCTGCCCCTCAGCCCCCTGGCATGGCAGGGACCCGACAGCCCCCAGAAAGGGACAGAATGGTCCCTGGAGAAGTTGGGCTGCCACTGCTTACCTTGGCCACCTGTCCCCTCAGGTCCCGCACTTCTGTCTCCAGATTCCTCTTCTCGCCCAGGGCTGTGGAGAGCGCGGCCTCCTTGGAATTAAGCAAAGCCTCCACATCCTTGAGGCGTGCCTGGGCAGTAAGGAGGTCTCCTTCCTTCTTGGCATTCCTGCAGGGCAAAGGGTGGCACAGATGAGCAGCATGGCAAGGAGAGTCATAGTCATCAGGAGATGACAGAATGATTTGGGTTCAAAGGGACCTTAAAGCTTGTCTTACTTCATCTCCCTGCCATGAGCAGGGACACCTTCCACTAGATCAGGTTGCTCCAAGCCTCACCCAATCTGGCCTTACACACTTCCAGGGACTGAGCCACACCTTCTCTGGGCATCCTGTGCCAGTGCCTCACCTCCTTCACAGGGAAGACTTTCTTCCCAATATCCCATCTAACCCTGCCCTCTGTCAACATGAGGTATTCTTCCTTGTCCTGTCATTCCACGCCCTTGTCCAAAGTTCCTTTCCAGTTTTTGGAACCTGTATATGTACTAGAAAGGGCTCTAAGGTCATGTCAAGCTTCTCATTCACCAACACCTCCAAGTCCTTCTCCTCAGCACTGCTCTCAGAAACCCCTCCTGTGCTGTACCCCAAACACACAGAGCATCACATCTGAAGCCCTCTGATCATCCCAAAAGAGCTGCAGGATTTTCCCTAACACCCCCCCACTGAGGGGATCAGCCGCCCAGCACAGCCAGTCCTGGTTTGGATACTGGAAAGCAGGAAGGGCTGGGAAGATGGGGAAGCAGGAGTTGTCTTGGGGTGCAGCACCCATGTGGGATATGCACAGCCACGGCATGGCTGCACCACAAGAGGCCAGTGCTGACCAGGCCGGGGACAGAGTGGCACGATTTGGCATGGTGGGATGTGGTGCAGTGTGGTGGCACACTGTGGAGAACGTTGTGGCCACAGTGTGGCACAGTGTGGCACAGTGTGACGGGGTGCAGCACGGCGGGGTGTGGCAGAGCACATGACAGAGTGGCATCATGTGACATGGGGCTGGATGGCACAGCAGCAGCTGGGGAGGTGCTAAAGCTGCCCTGCAGTTGCACTGGGGTGGCCAGGCTTCACCATGAGCTCAGCTGTTGCTCAGTGGGTGCAGAGCTGTGGCACCTCAACTGCCCAGCACAGGGCTGTGGACAGGTCTCCTCCCTACCTCTGGCATCACCACCCTGGCTCCCACCACCCCCCTCACTTTTCCAGCCCTCCAACGGCAGGTCAAGGCCATTCCTTACAGACCCACCATGTGACCAGGGAATCTGATCTGACTGTACCACCAAAATGCAGCCTGGCGCTATTTTGGTAGGTCCTATAAAAAGAAAAAGGCCCAACGGTCCCCAGCAGCCACCAACCCTAGGGTGGGATTGTCACTCCACCTCCCTCGAAATGGGGTGTGGGTCTGGTGTAGAAGGCATTGGTGCCCAGGAGCAGCCACGGGGAGCCCTCTGGCCGTGGGTGAGCACTGGCTGCTCGCCAGCCCCAGGGCGCATTCCTGGCGCGGGGAGCGCACACCCACACCATGAGATCATGGGTCACAAATACCAGGGAGCAGCCAGGGGCACTGCCAGCACTGAGGCCATCCCAGAGCAGGACCCAGACCACCAGGAACGGGACCCCGGGACCAGCAGGGATGGTTCCCAGACTCGCAGGGATGTGGGAAGCTCCTGGCTTGGCCAGCAGCAGATTTTCCTGCATTTCTTTCTGTTTCCTGACCCGAGGAAGCATGGAAAAGTCATTCTGTTGTTTTATGGATTAAAGCAAAGGTTTCAAAATCCCAGGCTACTGTTTTTAAGCACAAAGCCCAGTTTATATCCCAGGATGAATTCCATGTTAAAAGAGCAGGAATTAAGCTTGAGGAAGGACAGTTTAAAAAGTCACTATTCCTGTATGTACAGTAATGAAAGTCAGAAACACTTAAAGTGCTACTGTCAAGAAAAGCAGAGCCCAAGATGCTCTGGGAATCAAGGAGCAGCTTGCAGACTTTTTCTTGGAAGTGTGTTAAGATCCATCTTCTGCCTTTCTTTCCACTTCTGAAAGTTCCTTTCCCAGCCCAGAACACTCTTCCTTGTGGTGCAAAGGGCTCAGTGTAATGTCAGATCTGTAATGAATTATATGATGCTTTCGTGGTCAGATTTTCATACCGTATTTTCACTGTTTGGGGCTCTCGGGTAAGAGGGTCTTAACAAACAAGCACAGAGTAGGATTTCATAGTCCACAAATTCCATAAAGTAGCCTTGTTTATGCCTAAATAGCATTTAAGAAATCTTGAGAATTTGGAATTTAGCCCACAGTGGAATAACTAACCAAGAAATGGTGCTGGTCCCCCTTTCCAGGGAACTACAGTCTCCCTCGCTCGATCTGCTGCTGGAGCCCTGTGCTGGATCCTTCCTGTACAACCCACTCCTTTCGTGCCAGTGACTCATAGGACAAGAATGCCAACTGGGAGGGGATCCGAGGCTCCCAGGCTCACTGCAACCGGCAGTTTGAGGCTGAGTTTTTCCATCTGGCTGTGGCTCATCCCTGCAGCTAGTGTGGCCACCCTGGCACTGCCAGGGGTGGGGGGGTCCAATCCTGCTGTCCCTGATGGAGGGAACCCCGGTGTGACTCCAGGAAAAGCTCCTCCTTGGCATTTGGCTGCTGCAGCTCTTTGCTCGCTGTGCCAGCTGGGGAGGTTTGGGTACAGCCAGGGAGCACCAGCTGTTCAGGATGGGGCTCTGGCACGTCCTGAATCCTCCAACTCTTTCAAAGACAGCGGTTCCATTGATCAAAGACAAAATGAAGGGGAAAATGCTGACGGTTACACTTGTGTCTCCAGCGGATCCTCTCTCTCCAGGGAACAGAGGGATCCACAGCTCTGGGCAAAGATGCCTGGAAAGCCCCACGGCAAATCCCAGACGACTCAAGGACAAATTCCTTCGCCTTAGAAGTCTCCCGTGCTCAGCTCTGGGTTCCACCACGAGGAGCAGGGCCAGGAGCTCAGAAGTCACCAGCTGTGGGGCTGAGCCTGGGGGCAGCTCTGCCTGAGGGAGAGGGGTGAGACAAATCCTCCTGTCCTCTGCTCCAGAAGGTCCAGCAGTCTGCATGTCTTGGCTCCCTGGTTCCTGAGCATCTTCCACGTTCCTTTAAAACCCACCCTGACTCTGAACACGGCAGCAGCCTCCAGATGAGGTGTCAGCCCACAGCCCAGTCCTCTCCAGCACTGGGGATCCCAGTGCCCACTGCTCCAGGACAGCCCTGCTGATCCCCACTCCAGGCAGGGTTTGTCTCTTCCCTTCCCTCCCCTCAGGTCCTGCTTTTATTCCCCAGCAGCCTCCCAGGCTCCAGCTGGCACGAGGCTAAAAATAAAAACTTCCATGGCAGCTGCATTGCTCCCACTTCCCTGCAGAAGGGGATGAAACCAGACTTTCCTTCTCCTCCCCAGAGGGTTTCACTGGCCTCCCCATCCAGCCTGATAGAGCCTACAAGATCCCAAATCCCCCAGTGAAAAGGGAAGCAGAGACCCATCCCAGAGGGCTGGCAGCCTGCAGGCAAGGGACACAGGCTCAGTGTCCCACAGGATTTGATCCCCTGTGCTGGGAGAGCTGTGCATAGAAACAATCCAAGAGCAGAAAACACAACAGAGGCATCAAATCCTCAAGAAACAAATGTCTCAAGAGAAAAGATGGAGGGAAAAGGGGCCTCAAGACGTTTTATTTTTAGCTTTTAAAAGCAGGAAGAAGAAAAAAAAAAAAAGAATGAAAATTGCAGCTGAGCTGCCAGAAAATCCAAATGTTAATGGAAAGTTGGATCTGCTCTGGCTGCACTCAGCACAGACAGACATGAGGCTGCGAATCAGAGAGGGCTCAGGGACAACACTGCAGGGCAGGATCTGCTACTGCTCCCCCACCAAAATTCCAGCCCAGAAACCTGGCAGGTCTAGGCTCTCCCTCTGGAAAAGTCAAGGCATGACAGAATCCTCAGAGCTCATCGAAGCTGCTTCAGGCAGGAGCCCACCAGGCCGCTGGAAAGAGGCCAACCCTCTCCAGAGCCCACTCAATGCATTTTTAGAAAACACCCTCTGGTTCCCCTCCCTTCTACTATTAATCCCCACCAGTGTTCCTGAAGCTTGGGCAGCACACTGTGGAAGGGGATCAGTGGCTGGGCTGGAGCTGAGGGAGGCGCAGGCGTTCCCTTCCTTCCCTGCCTCCAAATCACAGCTGCCCCACCCCGGAGAAGGTGCCAGCTCAGGGAACTCACCAGCTCATGCCCCATCCATAAATCTTTATGTACAGCTGCAAATCCCTCAGGATTGCAGTTTTTGGTCCCACCTGACTGCCAAGGCCAACGGCAGCCTGCTCCCAGCCATGCTGCTGCAGGACTGAGAACAGCATCCCAGAAAAGGCTCTTGACATATTTGCAGATTGGAAACCTGAGGTGGGAGAGGCAGCATGTACCCACGGAGGTCTGTCACTGCTGGGAGGACCCAGAAAGCCTGCTCTGCCCCTCCTTGGGCTGGCTGCTCTGCATGGCACTGCCTTCAGTGGCAGGGATTGGTGCCAGGATCACCGTGTGTGTCCCAGGGATCACTCCAACTCAGGGGTCACTGTCCCACTGCAGAGATCACTGCCCTGTCCCAGGGGTTGTTTCTCTAACGTGGATTGTTCCCTCACCCCAGGGCCCCACAGGACAAGCAGCAGGGACAGCACGAAAGACGGGCTTGAAAAATCTCTGTGGTGGGGCAATGGGAATGTGGCAAAGCAGCTTCTCCCAGCTCCTGACTCATCTGTGCCGCGGTGTCTCTGCCAAATCACCAGGATAAACACGGGCTGGTCTCCTAGCAGGGGAGCTGGAAATAGCCAAGCACGATGTATAGCGAGGCCAACATCTGCACGGAGCCGGCATCCTGTTGGGCGCCAAAGGCAGCTGGGGATGCCAGCGCTGGCACTGCTCATGGATGCATGGAAACAGCTCCCACCCTCTGGTGTCAGCGGTGCCAAAGACCCTTCCTGGTGCCAGGGTCTGTGCTGGCCCTGCTGCACACTCCTGGCACGTTCATCATCAGGGCTGAGGGGCTTGTCCAGCTCCACGTGGCCCCAGCGGGGTGAAAACATCTCATTGGCATCTCCCAAGACATTCCCTTCCTGGGATTGGGATCTGGCCTTTCCTTGCCTCCATACACTGCTTCACTGGGAACTAGGAAAAAGCATTTTATGGGAATGCAAACAGATCTCCCAGTTTGGGGTTCCTCAAATCCAAGCCATTCCTGTGCCTCCACAACCTCCATCACCAGGAGCCTCGCTGGGAGCTGCGGGCACACACAAACTCCAGTGCGTCAGGACCTGACCACACCAATACCTCCAGGAATCTTCCACACACACACACCCCCTAAAGGCCTGAAGGAGCTTTTCCCCTTTCCCTGGATGCACCAGAGCAAACACCCTGTGCTCACATGCCCTGTGCTCAGATGCCACTGCCCCACAACCTCCCCTCTCACAACGGGAGAAGCACTTTGGCTTCAGCAGCACCACAACCAACCCATGCAGGTGGCTGCAGCATGGCCCCGCACTACTTCAAAGCTGGAAACACATTTCCAAGAATAAATAGGGTATTAATTGTTTAGAATTGATGGTGCTGCAGCTCAGTGCTGGCTGGGGAGCCCCAGTGTCGCTCACTCCCTGTCCGGGCTGTCACGCCAGCTGGTGACTCATCCCAGCCCCCGCCAGCAGCTCGGGATGGAAATCCCAAGTCACCAAGTGACGCTGCTGTTTGGGCCGAGTCCCCCTTAGTAACAGTAGGGTCTGTGGTTTTGGAGGGGGATGGCATTGCCAGAGGAGTTTTGGAGCTGGAAAAAGGGGAGTTTGCCCTTTTGCCATGTGAGAGTCACCCGGGGAACAGGCAGGACTTTGCTTTCCACTGCCCACGCTGCATTTTTGGGGTGAAGGTTGGCATCAGGCATAAATCTGTGTCTGTATAGACAAAGGGCAGGATTTAACTTCCCTGGACACGTGTCTCAGCTTGGAACAGGCATCACAATGTCCCACCAGGTCTGCCAGTGCTTGGCTGCCCCTGAGACCCCTCTGTCACCTTGGAACCCCCTCTTGCTCTCTGTAGGACCCTCCTGCTGCCTCTGGAACCCACTCTGCTGACTGTGGGACTTCCTTTCCCAGCTCCCTGTAGCTTTTCCAGGGTGCAGCAAGCTCCAAGAGACAGATGCAAAGAGGATGCAAAGTGCAAGGGAGGATCAGCTGCTGGAGGCCCCAGTGCCAGGAGCGTGCAGAGGTCGGCACCACTCGGGGATGAGCAAAATGAGGGCAGGATTTCCTCATGGAAAAACCACCAAACTGCAGGTCACCTGCAACAAGCCTCCAGGTTGGGGTGACATGCAAAGCATCACTGGTTGAAACTCGACTTAGCAAACCTGGCCCAGTCCCAGGCCTGTCCCCAGAGCTGCTCCTGCAGAGCACTGGAATTGTCTGCATGCCACCAAGGTCTGCACAAGTCCTGAGGAGAAGGGCTGAGCTTGGGTTTTACAGAGGGAGAGCTGGTTCCTCCCTTGCAAAAACTGCATTTTCACTGAAAAAAAATCACTGAAAGCTTGAACAGGCAGTGGTAGTATCACCATTCCTGGGGGAATTTAACAGATGTGTGGATGTGGCACTTGGGGACATTGGTTAGGGGTGGCCTTGGCAGGGCTGGAGGAACAGTTGGGTTTGATAATCTTGGAGGGCTTTTCCAGCCTAAGCTATTATATGATCCTATCTCTTTATAAACCTGAACATCTCAACTGCTCAGAACACCACAATCAAACACTGGCCAATGCCCATCTGCAGCCCAGGTTTGGCACAACCCAAACCTATCCATTCCAAACATGACAGACTGCCTTTCTCTGGCTTCCCATGGAATCATGAATTGGGTTACCTAAAAGATGGTGTGAAATTAAACCATTTTAAATATAGATTAAAAAATAATGCCCTTATCAGGAAAAGGGAACTTCCTAAAAAAAGCCTGGAATTATGCTGGAAAGAGAATCCTTTTGGACATAGCTCAAATATGTGAATACACCATCTTCCACACCTCTCAATTACACCTTCTGAGTTTCAGCAGGAAAGGCTCAAGAAGAAAGTTTGGAATTACGGAATATCCTGAGTTGGAAGAGACTCACAAAGACCATCCACTCCAACAGCCCCAAAAATCCCACTGAGGGTGTTGTCAGCTTGTTTTTACAATCCAGAATTTACTAACGATTTGTAATGTGGTATGTGATACAAAAGCCTGACTAAAGCCTTTGGGAAGAAGAGGGAAGAAAGAAATTCTTCATGGCACTACTCTGGACACTCATCATGATAATGAGTGAGTTTTGTATCATAATTATATTTAATGTAATGATAAATTAACAATTACTTTTTAGACTGTAATGAATGGAACTGAGTGAAATTTCAGTACTGAAATGGATGAGCTTTAAGGAGGTTTGCCCAGCCTTGACTATCATACTCTAAGACAGAAAAAGCAAGTTTTGCAATAATTGGACTAAATCTCAACAGAAAAGTTGTGGGCCCTTTTTTTTTCCACCTAAAACAGCTCCAAGTGTTGCACCTCCACGGAAACCCCAGAACATTCCGCTCACTTCAACACATCCTTCTCCAGATGAAGGAGAAATGCAAAGCCCATAAACTACCACCTCAAAGGATGAAGACAGAGCACAGATTCCCGGTGTTTCCTTGGGGGACTGAGCATGGCAGGAGCCTCACAAACAGCGTTAAAAACAGGGAGCTGAGTCACCCTATTAGTCATGTCTTCAGGACAGGGAGCACTGGGGGGGAAACAGCCCTAAGCTCGCATTTCAGTGGGAGCTGGAAACACGGCCAGGATGAGAGGGGGGGCAGTGGAGGAGCAGGGATACAATCCCAGCTCCAGGAGCAGGAGAACACGCTGCCAGCGTGAAAACATCGCCTCCTTTCCTTCTGCTCACGCGTGCAGTCCCTGAACGCAAAGGGGCGATGGGAAAGGATGAGCAGTTCACTCTGTACCTGCTGCATCCTTCCCGCAGGGGAAACAGGGTCCCTGCACAGGGTGGGACAAGGCAGAGAAGAGCTGAGAGAGGCAAAACAGAGAACAAGCCCAAGGCCTCCTTTTTCCCCTCCAGCAGCAGCAGCAGCAGCAGCAGCAGCTCACCCCGTTTTCCATAAAACCGGGCAGGCAAAGCTTCCGGCAGCAACATTTGCTTAAGAAACAAAGCAGCAGATTGTTGGATGCAGCTGCCACCCATCGTCCTGGGAACAAAAGGGTTTGCTCTCCCGGCTCCAGCAGCGCAGATAAAGGCAGGCGAGGTGTTTACATTGCCACAAGGTCTGTTTGCATGTGGTGGTGGCCACAAGGCCGCTGTGGGCTGCGCTGGAGCCGCCTCGTTTGCACCCTCCCGACGCCACTGGGAGCACTGGGAGCTCCAGCTGCTGCCGGCATGGGCCGGGAGGAGCTGCCTTCGGGAAAGCGCAGCTCAGCGCAGGGATGAGCAGCGGCCGAGCTGGACGCCAAAGTTTTGCTGTGCTCTGCCACCGTGCAGGGATGGATGGAGCTCAGACCTGCCGAGCGTGTGGGCAGGAAATAACCACTTCCCCCGAGCGAGGGCTGCGGACGTGGCATCCCTAGAAAGCGCAATTCAGCCCCAAGTGCTGCTCGCACGGAAGCACCTCGTGAGCAGGGCTCACCACGAGAGGGTCCAGCCTCCCCACCACCTCCCTCCTGCTCACGTGCCAGCATCACACCCACCCCAGGGCAAACCCCAATCTGGCTTTTTGCATCGGGAGAGCAGAGCTAAGGCTGGGCTGCAGTGACTCTGCCCTATAAATGGGGGGTCTGGGGGCCACCAAGACAGCAAAGCACCATGTCAGGCAGCAAGGCTGCTCTCCTCAACGCTCCCATTCCCCCCTAAAGCCCATGGCGTGAAGGTTCAGGTTGGAAAACCTGCCCGAATTTCTCCCAGCTCAGCATAGCGCCCTGCAGGGGAGCATCCTCACACCCCACGGATGCTGCCAAGGAGCTGGGTACCCGCTGTCGTGCCAGGAAGGAAAGGGAAGGTGAGCGTGACTGCCCGAGTGGAGGGGCCTCCCGGAACGTGGCCCCGCAGTGCCACGCCTTGCTCCACACGAGGCTGAGCGTGACTCATCCCCCTGCTCTGCCAGGGCTGATCCAGAGCCCTTCCACAGCTACAGTGAGCCCACAGCACTGCAAGGAGAGGGCACTGGGAGCTGCAGTGGGGCAACTGGCCACCCTCAGTGCCCATGGGCGCTGGGGCCAAGTCTCCTTTGGGCTCCCTTTCAAGCCCACACATCAAGAGCTTGGATGTTTGCTTAGGCTCACATGACACAGAGATGGGGTTTTAAGGGCGAAAGTGTGTCCTTAAGCTGTTATTAAATAAAACTCCACAAAGAAACAGAAGCTCTGAGCTCCAGTCAAGCACCACAGCAGGGAGATGCCAAGCTCTGCCTGACCAGCACGGGGCCACTGGACTGGATGGCAGGAGGATGCAAATGTGGAAAGCAGGAGCCAAAGGAAGTGGCTGGATGTGGCTCCTGCCCAAGAGGGTAGAGAGACCTCTGCTATCAGAACCTCACTCCTAGAGAGGTGCTTCTGAGCCACTCACAGCCCCGACACAAAAATTCAACAGCTTCAGGAGGGCCCATGTTTGCTCCTGTCCCGGCTCCATCACCTCTCCACCGGCTCACGGCGCCAACAGCTGCGATGGTGCAACCCTGTAGTTAGGGAAGGTGAAGTACAGGCAGGGCAGCGCCCACCTTGCACCACACGTGCTGGGGAACTTTGTCCCTGTTGCTGTCACAACTCCTGGCTCTACTAACCATGGGAAGGCAGAAACAGGGCATCAGGACTTGGGAGTCTGCAGCTTGAGGACACCCCAAGCAAAGCACCTTCACCTTCATCGGAAAAAGGAAATTGATTTCTGATTGAGAATGTACAATGATGACTCAGCCTCCCTCAGGAATGGAGGTGTCCCAACCCCAGTTGGGTTTGTGGTATCTCTGCTGGCTGAGTTCACTGCACTTCATTAACCAACCTCCACACCCTTTGGCTCTCCTCAACACCCACAGCCCGAGATCATACCACAGGTTCACAGACATGCTGTGACATCCTTCACATAAAGGAACAAGGACACAAATATATTTTATGGACTGATAGAGCAAAGGGGAACGGCTTTAAAGTGAGAAGGCAGATTAGATTAGACACTAGGAGGAAATCCTTCCCTGTGAGGGTGGTGAGGCCCTGGCCCAGGTTGCCCAGAAAAGTGCTCAAGGCCAGATTGAATAGAGCTTGGAGCAACCTGGTCTGGTGGAAAGTGTCCTTGCCCATGGCAGGGGGAGTGGAACAAGACAAGATTTAAGGTTTCTTCCAAACCAAACCATTCCACAATTCCATGAACTGGGGCTTCTCCTGGGTGGCCGAGGGCCCAGTTGTCACACAGAGGTCTCTGCACTCAGGGCTGCAGCTGCCACCACACCAAGGGGGGCTGGGGGGCCATGCCAGCCCCCACAGTTGTTCAGCTTCACACTGGAGCTATTCAACACTGGCCAGGGAGGGGAAGGGAGTAAAGGCAGGTGGGCACCCAGCCCTGACCCCCGGTGAGTGGCTGTGGGTGTCTGATGGCAGCTGTGGACAGAGACAGGTTCCACATGGCACCAGCCTCGGGTGTCTGGGAACATGCTGAGCTGGTCACAGAGGAACAGGCTCAGCAAACAGCCTCACAAAGACCAGGATGGCGAAACAGGTAATGCAGACAGAAGCAAGACAGCAGGAGGCAATTCCCAGCTCATCCCGGACCCAATGGGCTGACATTTCCCAGGGAATCCTCCACACCAGCCCTAATTTTGACCAGCACCAGGGGAGAGCTCTGGTGGCTTCCTCCTCTCCTGGTTGCCAGCAGCAGGGGAGGAAATTGCAGCTCCCAAAGGGCGGGAATTCAGCAGAACATGGAGCTGGCAGCCACCCTGTGTGTCCCACCCAGGATGCACTGCACTCCCCATCAGCCTCTCTGAGTACCACACTGGGAACAACTCCCAGTTCTCTGGGCTCCAGAGTTTGAGTGTTGATGGGAACCAGACAAGTGAAGTGACACGTGCCAGGCTGAAAAACACTTGTGGCAGCACGTGAGACCAGCAGCCTGGGACAGGCTGTCAGGGATGGATCCCTTCCCACACCAAACCCAGCCCTGATTCTCCTTGCAATCACTTCTCTTTAATCCCCAGCTCCGAGGATAAGGTCCTTAATTTGCAGAGTGGATCCTAGCCTCATAAAAATGTTTAAGGCAACAGGATTTCCTCTCACTCCCCTTCGTCCTCGGGAACAACGAAGGGAAGAGCCGTGGCTGGGAGATGCCAGCAAATGTAGTAATGGGAGTGGGGCCACAAACCAAAAATGCTGGAGCCTGTTCCTCTTTCAAGATTGTCCACAGAAAAAGAGAGGCTGGGTGTTTGTACAGGCAAGAATTCCTCCCTCCCAGGAACAGCTCACGAAAACCTCTGCCTCAAAGCAACGTTTTGCCACAGAGCACTCCAGCCCCACAGTGCGCTGGGGGAAGCCATCCCGAGCTGCTGGATGCAGATGTCAAGGGAAAAACAATGTTTCTGTGGTGCTGGACACTCAGGGTGGCATGTTTAAGAGTGGTCCAGAAGGGCACACGGGTGCAGCCCAGCCCAGATCTGTGTCGCCATCTCCCCCAAAGTATCCCCAGCTGCATAAGCTGCTCTTTGTTTGCTTCAAAAGGGCAAAGCCTCCTTCCAGCAAAAGCATTCCCTCCCTGATAGGCATTCCATGAGACAGAGGGGGGGAACAGCCCAGGAGCCTGAGGTTTCACCCCACGCAAAATGTTCCAGCACAAGCTCATTGCTGTCGAAGGGAGCACTTGGCCCCGTGGCAGCACTGAGCCTTAATTTTTTTTTAATGCCTTTTTTTCAGCTAAATGTGCCCCATTTGCCTGCTCCTGCCTGGAGGGTCTTCACTGCACCCAGCACAGGGCCAAACTCCCTGGGCAGGGAAAGGGCTGTGGGGTTCACCTGGCACCTCACTGCTGCCTCCCTTGCTGTGCCCTTGGATGAGTCTCCTCTCTCCACAACAACCTTTGGGAAACAGGAGATTTGTCCTCATTAGGGCCAGGGATGAGATCTGGGCCTGGGAGGAAGAGGCTCTGCCAAGGCTTAATCAGGTTAGGGGCTGCAATTCAGGAAGGCATTGCTCATCAGCCACAGCACTAAGGAGGGCTGGTTCCTGCCTTGGAGGAGAGAGCTGGCCACCACACAGTCAACCCTCACCCACAAAGTGGGCACTGAACCCCTCAGGGAGGGAGGTGCCCAAGGGCTGTATCCTACACCCCTGTGCCCCCAGACTGGGGCTTGCACTGACAAACATGTCCCAAACCTGGGATAGGGTGAATCCTCATGGAGCAAGGCAAGGGCTGTGGCTCACCCTATGAGTCAGGAGCCAGCTCAAGGAGAGGGGGTGATGGGCAGGACTAGGAGCAAACCATCTCTCCAACCACCCAATGCTGTGCTGGAGTCCAGGTGTCCTCCAAGAAGGAGGACAGAAGCTGAAGGACAACAGGTCTTGTCTCTCCCCACAGTTGGAGAGGGGATGATGCTGGTGCTGTCAGTGAGTCACTAGCCACTCTCACCACACCCTCTGCTTCGCTTCCAGCATAGCCAGAGGCCATCAAGAACTGGGGACACACACAGAACAAAGCCAGGCAGCGCTGCCTGGAGGATCCCTTGTCCTGGGGCACAGCCAGCACCAGGCTGCTCAGGGTCCCTGTGCAAGGAGTCAGGTGGGCATTACAGGAAACCCCTCTCAGAAAGGGGATCCAGCCCAAAGGCAAGAGCAGCTGGCCAGGAACAGAGGGTGGCAGGAGGCAGAGGGCAGGCAGCTCTGCCTGCACCTCCCAACCTAGCTCAGCCCAGACCCTCCTCCACCCATGCAGCTCTTGCACCAGTGTGTCGGTACTGGTTAGACTGGTCTCCTGTTTGCACATCCTGTCCCACTCCAGCCACTCACCCCAGACAGAGCACCCAGCACCCATCATCATGTCACATCCAGACACATCGTGCCGGGACACCCCCAGCCTCCCACCCTCCCTCTGCACCAGCAAGACAACTCGTGTGGCAGGCAGCAGCGATGCTGCGGGTGCTGATAACGCGGCCGCCGGGTGCCTGCCCTGCAGGAGATACCCAGCACTTCCCCAGGGCTGACAGGCACAGCGGCGAGTGCAGAGGGGTGTTACTCATTAGCCAAAGTGCCACTGTGTCAAGGTCAGCACCGCAGTCCCAGGCCAGGTGCTGACCTCAGGACTCCGGGTGGGCAGGGAGAGACAGCAGAGCAGGCACATCTCTATGCAACTAGATGGCAGGGAACAGAACAACACCTGAGCAGGTCCTTGCTGATCCCACCATCAGTTCCAACTCCTCTTGGGAGTTGGTCTTGGGGCTGCCCCATGCCCCAGAGATTGGAGACACCTCAGCCAAACTGCCCAAGGAGCAGCACTGAGGGGTGTCCCTCTCTCAGCAGCACTGCAACATTAAGCGGGTCCCTACAGACAAGAGATGAGCCACAGTCCTTTTGCAAGGATTTTGGGGGCTGGAGAGCAGCCCCCATAGCACGCCCACGGAAGTGGGAAGATGCCCGAGGCAGGAATGAACAGCACTGGCTTCCCCCGCAGACCCGCTCTTCCATCTCACTGATCGTGACTCAGAGACGACTCAACATGGAAACACCCCTGTCCTCCAGAGCCCCACGCACCGACTGCTCTCCAAAACCCACTGAAACTCACCTCCCAACCACTAACTGCTCTTTGGGAACCCCCTCAAGTCACAGAACTTTGTCAGAACTCAGGAACGAGCACATTGCAGGGAAAAACTCCACATCCATTTTCCTCAAGGCTGTCTCGGCAGCACACCCAGCTCTCAGCTCCCCGCCAGCCACGGCTGCGGGCCGGGCATTTTTTCCAGCCCTCAAAAGATCATGGCCAAGATAGTTCTGGGTTTGCATAAGGCAGCAAAAGCCTTTAGACAGCTCAGCTCCTCCTCCCACCAATACCCGGATCCTTGGGATCTGGGAGCAGGCATCTGGCGAGCAGCAAACAGGACAAGTGAAGCTGCCTTATCCAAGAATAGAGGTGCAGCAGCGCATGGGAGATAGAAAACTAAATATAAATACCCCCCCTCCCAGCTTTTAGAGATGTTTGTGTTAGGTAATAGGTTGGACTTGATCTCAAAGGTCTTTTCCAAGCTAGTTAATTCTGTGATTCTGTGATTCTGTAACAGTTCCCTCCCTCTCAGTAAGCAGAATATTTATGGCACCTTCCGATGAAGTTAATTTTAGCCTCATTTGGTACAAACTCAAAACGAGGCATCCAGAATAAGAGGCAAAAGATCAAATGGAGGAAGAGGGGGTTGTCCCGCCACTGCCCTGCCCGGATCCGGCTGCGAGCCAAAGCTGATGACGGAAAGGGATCCGCTCGCTCCTTCCGTGGAGCGGGACCCGGGAGCTGAGAGCTGCAGGGACGCGCCTCGACACTGCATGGGCTGGCAGAGGTCAGGGAAAGCCCGGTGCCAGCCCCTGCCGGGCCAGCAATGACGTTGGCCAGGGAGCCCCATGTCCTCAGGAGACCTGCGCTGGTCACCAGTAACAGCCCCGGGCAGGGTAGGGCAGAGGAACCCAGGGGCAGCAGGGAGGGGGATATTTCTGATGGCAAGGGAGGCAAGGGATGAATCCGATGGGAAGCAGTTTGGGGGGATTTGAGCCTTAATGCAGGTCGGGAGCACACACCCAGTGACAGCTGGCGGGACAGGGACACGGGTGCTGCCCGAGCACTGCTTCCCCCAAAGGGTGGGAGCAGCCCGGCACAGGAAGAGTTAAAGCAAACAAAACCCGAGCAGGTTCTTTAACTAGTGCCAAAGACAGCAGAGGAAAATAGGACGAGCAGGAGAGATCTGTGGGCAGGACAGAGCCAGCTGGCTGGCACTGCTTCCCGGGCTGTGCCGGAGCGTGTTTAGGAATAGCTCCAGAATGACGAAGGCAGAGGGGCCGCCAGCCCCACGTCCCACGGACCCTCCCGGGGGCCCAGGGCATGTCTGCTCAGCCCCAGCCCTGAGCATTTACAGCTCCACTTCCAAATCCCCGCTCCAAGGGCATCCCAGCCAAAGATGGCGCTTGGAGAGAGAGTGGGAATGCTGAGACCTTCTCTTCTCCATCCGTCCCCACCACGGACACTCCTGCCCCAGCCGGGTCACGGATTTTTCCTCTCCCTGCCTTCTGCAGGTCAGTCCTTCCTCCCCTCCCGGCTCCCTGCCAAGCATGACGACAGTGCCTGTCCCGCCGCTGTCCCCCCTGTCCCCAGGGCACTCACCGGGCTTTCAGCTCCTTGTGTTCCTCCCGGACTTTGCTGAGCTCCAGCTGCAGCCGAGCTCTCTCCTTGGCCACCGAATCCAAGGTCTTGCGGGCATCTGCCAGCTCGGACTCGTAGGCAGCCTTGATGCCCGACACCTCACGGCTCACCACCTCCTCGGACTCGGTGATGCGGAGCCTCAGGCCGGCGTTCTCCAGCTCCAGCGAGCGCACCTTGTCGATGTAGACAGCCAAGCGGTCATTGAGCTCCTGCAGGTCCTCCTTCTCCTGCAGGCGGGTGATGCGGGTCGGGGACAAGGGGGTCCCCGAGGCCCCGCTGCGGGTGCTCCTCTTTTGCGAAGGCGTCGCCATGGGGTCCGGCGTCGAGGCGAAGGGCACGGCACAGGTCACGGCGCGATGTCCCACGCCACCCGCCCAGCTGTCGCAGCAGCTCCCGGCGCCGGAGTGACTTGCTTATATCCCCAGCTGGGCTGTTCACTGGGAGGAGGAGCTGCGAGGCGGCGGGTGGAGTTATCCAAAACATGGGTGGAGACAACTCGCATCAGTCCCGGCCCATCCTTGGAAAAGCATCCCTGGGAAAAGGGGGCCTTAGGAGGGCGGCTCTGGGGGGCACAGCCCGGAGTGACTTTTCTAGGGCGATTCCCCCTACGGGAGCTGGATTGCAGCTTGGGGGAGGTTTGGTGAGGGGAAAGTGGGTGAGAGGGTGCAGTAATAGGGTGCAGTAATAGGTGCAGTCAGGCACCCCCAGGTGCCTACCCCTGTCACTGCCCCACAGGACAGGTCAGGCAGCATCTCAGCAGCTCATCCCAGGGTGGGGGGGGTCCCGGCATCCCCTGAATGCTGGAGCTCCGGGCTGCACAAGACCCTAGGGTAGCCCAAATTCTGAAGTCCAGGGACCCAAATACAGTCCTAGGTCACCCAAAACACCCTGGGCTGGGGTACCCCTGAATTCTGAGGCATCACAGAGGCTGGCTTTGCCCAGTTCTCCCAGCACCGACGGCTCCCATTTCCCAGCTCTCCTCAGTACCAGTTTTGCCCTTCCTCCCAGTTTCTCGTGCCAGTTGTACCCGTGTGTTAACACTACAAATCCTGAGCACCAGTTGAGTCTAGTTTCCTCCCACCCCAATTCCCTGCACCAACTGCTCCCAGTTTCCCACCTCCCATCTCCAGCCACTCCCAGTCCCATCAGCACTGAGCCATACTTCCAGTATGTCCAGCTCCCAGCTGGGATGATTCCCGGTCCTTCCAGCTGCTGGCCAGGTGGGAGCAGGGTGCGGTGTGCTCTGCCTCCTTTGAAGCACTACCAAGACTCGGGCAACTTAGGATTTTCAGATCTGCCACACGCTTCCTGGCACCACCAAGTGCTGCCACTCAAGGGGGGTGGGTGTGTCCCCTCCTCGGACTTCACCCTCGTCCCCTTGCATTGTACTTCGAAGCCAATCCCTCCAGTGTGGGAGAAATGCGAATGAAATGACAAGGAGAATGGAAAAACAACGCTTTTGGATCCTAGAAATGAGCAGTGGGCGAAGGTCCTGGAGGATCCACTTTCGCCCTTGTGAGCTCCTGCTTGGAAAATTGGACTCTGCGGCGTTGAAAGCAGGAAAGGGAGCTGCACCACACAGCCGGGGACACGTGTGAGAGCCGGGGGATCCCAAAGCACAACCTACCCCAACCATTCCCTGAGGACCGAGAGGTCCAAGGTCAAGGGCACAGACAACATGCTGCTTCCCGAGCCACGGCTGCCTGGCTCCTCCTGTCCCGGCTGCAATCCAAGCTCAGTTTTCTTCCAAGCTCAGAGAACGCAGCAAAGCCCCAGGCAGGCTGGGGATGACTCACACAGCAACGGAACAACACATGCGAACACGCAGTGCACACACAGGCACACACGCGTGTGTGTGCGCTCTGGCAATGATTAACCCGCTGGCAGCCGATCAGCCCCGGCTGCCAGCGCACGGGAGCAGGATGGGGAAGGGACCCCAGCAACAATCAAACTTTCAAAAAGCAACAGCCTGATGCCGGGAATCCGCCCCAGCGTCACGTCAGAGACGGGCAGAGGAGGGGGCTGGGCACAGCCCTTTCGGCACCGCCACGGGGAGGGGTTTGGGGCGCTCAGCCCCCGCGGCCTCCGCGCACCCCCTTCCCCACCCCGGCAGGCAGGAAGCCCCTCAGTGCATCCAGAGGCCCCCGCGAGTGCTGTGGGCAGGGGGTGACTGTGCCACCACCCACCCAGCGCTGGTTTTCCTGCGGTCCCGGCAGTGGAAGGGGGGTGGGTCTTCCCTCTTTCACCCCACTCCTTTGCTCAGCCCCAGATGAATTCCCATTTTCCTTCCTCCTCCTGCCTCCTCCCCTGTCCTGGGCTGCCTTTCCTCCCACGCGCGTAGCCCCTTCCCTGGTGGGGGGACAGCCCTGGGGACCCCCCACGCATGTCACATCTCCAAGGAAAGCGAGGACCGTGTGGCCTGGCCGGGAGCGGAGGACACGGACGGGGCCGGTGGCGATGCCCGTGGCCGCAGGCTGAGCCTCCCCCCGCCGCAGAGCTGCCGAGGGCGGGGCTGGCCGGCGCTCGGCTCGGCTCGGCACGGCTCGGCTCGGCTTGGCTCGGCTCGACTTGGTTTGGCTCGGCTCGGCTCGGCTCGACTTGGTTTGGCTCGGCTCGNGCACGGCACGGCACGGCTCGGCTGCGCTGCCAAGGCGCGGGGCACTGTGGGACGAGCGGCCGCTGCGCAGCTCTGTTTTGTTTGAAAAAGTTACCCCCGGGCGGGAGGGGGAGGCTTGTGCCCTTCGCCCGAGGGAGGTCCCTGGCGGGAGGTGCCTGCCGGGCTCCGGAGCGTCCCCGGGGGCGCGGAGAGCGGGGCTGAAGTTCCCTTGCCTCAATGTGGGAAACGGCATCCAGGGCAAAGGCTTGGGCAATAACTGGAAATCACAGCTAAGGGTTACTGGCACCGCCTGTCCCTGCTCTGGCACCCCTGGCACCTCCCAGCTCCTCATGCTGCCCATAAAGCTCCTGCCACGCACGGGACCCCAGGGACCCCAGGGACTGAGCCTGAGGATCCCCCGGGCTGGGGGAACAGGACAATGGGGGACCTGAGGGAGCCTGCAGGGGTTGTTGGCTGCCCAGACTGACGAGCCTGTGGGGAGGGTCAGACTGTGGCTGCTTTGCAGTAGTTGCTCCACACAGAGCTCCCCCGGGACGGCATGGCTGTGGATGCCTGGATATCGTGCCTCTTCTTCTGGACTGGCTGCCCCATGCTGCTCTGCTTCCCCCCAGCCCCCAGGGACAGCAGGGCTGATGTGCTCAGCCCCACCGCCGAGCAGAGCAGGCAGGAGAATCTCGATCCAGCATGTGTGCAGGGGAATGGGGAGCCCACCGCCGGCACGGCCCTGAGGCTGTCACTGGGTCTGGCACAGAGGCACTTGTGTGAGGCAGGAGGGTTTAACTCAAACCAGATGAGCCAGGAGGACAGGCTGTGCTCTGCAGCTCCAGCACGGGCAGGGCGCCGTGCTTCAGCCCACAAACGTGGATTTCTCCAGGTTCTATGGGCACTGAAGGAACTTGGGGTGCAGGATGTTGCAGCAGAACAACGGATGGGCGAGGGGTGAGGGGTGGATGGTAGGCTGGGGCTTCAGAAGGGGCTCTCAGCATGGGTTGTATCTTCCTCGCTTGACTCAGAAAGCAGCCACATCCCTGGAATTTCAACTCCCTTCCAGCTCTTTAGCCTCCAAAAAAGCCCAGAAATATTGTGGACCTGCAAAGGTTGTGATGCACACATGTGCACGTGTGGGCAGTGATGGAGCTGGGGGCAGTGAGAGGAACTGTGACCGTGTGGCTGCTCTGGCACAGAGGCAAGGAAGGGAATGTGCCATGGGGCCAGGCAGTGTCCCTGGGGAGAGCTCTGTGGGCTGCTTTTCCAATGGTTTTTCAGCTCTTTTAGGCTCTTTTCAAAGATGCTGAGGCTCATTTGCCAGACTGCACAGCTTTTAGCATCTGCTTTTGCATGCACAGAGCAACCCAATCCCAAACTGCTCCAGTCCCCCAGACACCTTCCAAGTGCTCTCCCCAGCCAATGCACTCCCTTCACTCCTGGCCCCAGCACAGGGCTGATTCTCCAGCTATTTCCTGTCCAGGGCAGACACATCCCATCTCCAAGTGGGGATTTTCCTTTTCCAACCCTCTCTTTGGGCCAAAAAGACATAGCCCCCTTAGCCCTCCACCACCACCTATCCTCCTATCAGGAGGAGAAGATCCCAGCCTCTTTTTCCCGTTGACCCCACAGAGCTGAAAATTGCTGGGTAGGGTGCACACAGAAGTCCCGATCCCTTATAGCCCTGGCTAAGTGATGTGCTCAAGGATGAAGAGAAAGGTGGTGGCAGAGGCAGGGGTGGGACCTGGAGAAGGGAGAATGGCTTTAAACTGAATAGGAGAAAGTTTAGATGATGTGTTAGGAAGACATTCTTCTCTGTGAGGGCAGTGAGGCACTATCACAGGTGACCCAGAGAAACTGTGGTTACCCTATCCCTGGAAATGTTCAAAGCCAGGTTGGAGCAGGCTTGGAGCAACCTGGTTTGGTGGAAGGTGTCCCTGCCCATGGCAGAGGTTTGGAGCAAAATGAGCTTCAAGGTCCTTTCCAACACAAACCAGCCTGTGATTCCATGATCTCCCCATCCAGCATCCTGACTCATCACATCATGCCACACTGACCTCAAGGCCTTGGCTGCAATGGGCTTTCAGTTCTGCCCCCCCCCCATCTGTGCACATATGGAGGTTGGGGTATGTGTATAGAGGAGTTTTAATTAGCTAATAATCTTTAATAGGGTTTAATTGCCTTGTTATAAAAGGTAATTACAGCAATACATCAATTAGAGCTGTAAAATTAATAGATTTACCAGTTGTATTTATCGAGGAGCTGCGACTGGCACTGCACGCCAGCCAGGACAGCACCAGTGGTTCCACCACGATATCCAAGAGTGGGAAGCAGAGTGGCTGCCAAGCCTCTCTGCCTGGGACAGTCTGGGGATCACCAGCACCAGCAAACTGCCCCATGACCAGCAGCCAAGCAGAGCAGATGGACAGACGACAAGCCAAATGGGAGGAAGAGGCTTTGGAGGTGCAGCCTTAGGCTCAGGGGGCAGTTGCCATGTCCCTTGGGGACACTGCAACAAGTCACTTCTGCTTTGCTGAAGCTCCTGAGATGGGAACAGCTCTGTTTGCCTCCTCTGGGGCAGATGTCTGCCCACAGCAACCACTACTGGGATGCACATGTTCCCCCACATTCCCATGCTTCATTCTCGGGAGAGAAACCATCCCTAAAATCCAGTGTCTGAATCCCTCTTCAGAAGAAAGCAGGGACCCATGGGTGCAGGGACCCATGGGTGCAGCAGCAGAGATGGAAGTCCACCCACGGTGCCAGGCAGAGGGGAGTGTGCTCTGGTGTGTGCTGCTTGCTCCACACCCCCCAGACCCTCCCAAACCGTGAGCAGGGGTGCTGTGGCTGGGCTGCTGAGTGGCAAGAGGTGACCCAATGGAAAATGCACCTCATAGCTTCCCACAGCAGGAGGGCTTTAAAGGAAAAGCTGTTCTGATGCCCTGTTGCTTTGTGGCCCCATTAATCAACCCATGAGTTAAGTACGTGAGGAATCTGGAGTGGGATGCTGAGCCCTCCTTTCTCTTTTCCAGCTTTGCTGAGGGTTGCTTCTATCGAGCAGGATCAGGCTATTTTCCAGCTGAAAAAGTCAGTAGACCATGCAAACATCCGCTTGAAGTATTCCATTTCACTGAAAGGAACGAGTGTAAGGTTCCAAACAAGCCAGTTTTCTGCTCCCCACAGCCCCCGGTGCTGTGGGCTTGGGGTCACGTTCACATTCTCATGACCAATTTTCCCAAAGCAGCAAACTTGGCATGCACAGGAAAAGCCGAAAGACAATGGGGTGGCACCAGCCCAGGCTGGTGTGGGGCAGAGGACAGGGGCTCACACCCATCAGTCCGGGATGTGCTCCATTAAATGCCACCTCGGAATGGCCCCCAAAACCACAGTGACTGGCGGGACCCTGGCTCACCCACATTGCTCCCGGGGTGGGACCCGAAGGAGTTAAAAATCCTTTTATGCTTTGCCCAGATACCTGGGGGCAAATCAGAAGAACCTTGGCACTGACAGAAATGAGTCTCTGCTTCCCACAGTGTAGCAGCAGAGTCATCTTTCTGTGGGCACGTGGAGCCTCGAGGCAGAGCAGGGACCAGGGGCTTCACAAACAAACCAGCAGAGCTGCCTGCAAGGATTCCTGCCCACTCTCATTGTTTGTGGTATAAAAGGGTCTAAAGCAGGGATGTCCCTGGGGATACTCCCAGGCAGGGATGGGCTGCCCTCTGGATAGGTTGGGAAGGGAAAATCCCCACCTGGAGATGGGATGTGTGTACCCAAGTCTACCCTCTGCCCTCAGTGCAGCCCTCTGGAGCTCCCTGGCCAGTCCCGTGGTGTTGCCTCTCCAGCCTGTGGCACCGCTGGGGATGCCAGGGCAGGGATGTGGTTGGCAGGGTGGTGGAGATTTTCTCCCCAGTGTGGTCAGTGCCAGCTCACCCTGGCATGTAGAACACCAGAGCCTCTGAGCCCCAGCGGGTCCGGCACCCAGCACCACGGGCAGGATGTGGATCTGCCAGCCCTCCTCCCGGGCCAGAGGAATCCCCGGCTGTGTCAGCGGGGCGGCGACTCACCAGTTTCCTCACAGGGCAGTGGAGGTGCCGAACGGATGTTTGTGCAGGATGGAGCTGGAGAGGATTCAGGCTGTTGGCAGGGCTCAGCCTTTCCCAGTGCCACACGGAAGGTGGATAAAAGCCATCCTGCCTCCAGGGCTCAGCACAGCCCTGCCGAGCTTCCCCAGCATCCCCCAGGATGGCTGTTGAGCCACAGACCTGGCCTCAGGGCTCAAATCCTGGAGTTGGCAGGGCTCCCACTGCCTTCCCTCTGCCCCGGGGAATCCCCAGGATGGGCATCTGCCCGTGCAAGAAACTGCAGCCCAGGGCTGCTGCTGCTCCTATGGTAAAACAGCCACATGCACAAGGGTCTTCACTGCTTGGGACTTTAAGGATCTCACAAGACAAATATCTCCAGGAATGGCTTCAGGGTGAACTATTTCTACCTGTAGAGTGACATGCTCCAGCTGCAGGGATTAAACCCTCTGTAGCAGAGAGCAGCCCCCAGACACCGCTCCTGCAATTCTGCAGCCCTGGGAAAGGGATGGGGACAGGAACAAAGCCCATGAGCAGGGATGGTGCCAGGACAAACACCCGGAGCACCAGTTGTGCAGATATTCACATCCCTTGTCTTTAAAGAGAAAAGTGGGGAGAGGCCAGGAATGGACTGGGAGTGGGATGGCCTCAGCACATCTCTCAGCACAGAGGGGGAAAGAGCACATGCACTCCATGTTTCCAAACAGCATCCCACCTCTCCAGCAGTCCTCATGTTGTTCCAATTCCTCAGGTGGTGCCACCATCTCGCAGCTGGAGATGGCTCTGTCCCTCCTTGGCAGCTCCCCAGGGAAGGGGCCGTGTCTCCAGATGTCTGTGACCACCTGGGAGCAGAGCAGATGGCACATCCCACAGTGGCAGAATGAAATCAAGCTCCAGCTAATCCAGCTGCTGGTAAGCAGCTTGAGGTCTTCTTATGCCAGAAATGTTTTATAAACTCACTGTTTCTGCAAACACACCCTTTCATCCTTGTCTTGAGCCTTTTTGTCCTTTTGGCCACCCTGGATCTGACAGCAACAAACCCCTTGTTGTCAGCATATCCTGCCAGAAACATCCCAGACGTTTTCTCATATAAAATACCCTGTTGGCTTCTTTCAGGTCAGAATTGCAGAACATAGGAATCTCCATTCTTCCATTCTTTCCTCCTAAATCTGACATATTTGCTGCTGTGGCAGCAGCTCTGAGTAATGCTGATAAGATCAGAGAGCAGGACCTAACAGGAAAACCCATAGAATCATTGAATATCCTGAGTTGGAAAGGACCCACAAGGATCATGTAATCCAACTTTTTATCTTGCTCAGGATGCCCCCAAATCCCACCGAGTGCCTGACAGTGTTATCCAAACACTTCTTGAGCTCTGGCAGCCTTGGTGCTGTGCCCACTGCCCTGGGGAGCCTGTTCCAGTGCCTCACCACCCTCTGGGGGAAGAAACTTTTCCTAATATCCAGCCTAAATCCCCCTGGCACAGCTCCATGCTGTTTCCTCAGGGCCTTCTCTCCCAGTCCCGAGGCCCAGCTCGTGCTCCCCGTGCCCTCAGCATGTTGAGCCTCCCCAGGCTCTTCCTGTGGTGGAGAGATGCTCAGAGCAGCCACATCTCAGTGCTGGGGCTGCAGTCCCCGGGGAGGGAACCTGCCCTGGCCAGCACTGATGGACACCCAACGCAGAGTCTGGGCTGTGGGGGCTGCTGAGCACCTTCCCTACTCTGCACCTTCTGTATTTCCTGGAGATGCCCCATCGCTCCCATCAGCAGGGGAAGCTGCACTGGCCAAACCCGACGGGTGTGTCTGCAGCCGCTTCCATTCATTTCCCTCCGCGCAGCTTTCTGCAGCGGGGCTGTTTTCCTGCTCTTTACTACACCTCTCCCTCCTGGCCCCCTCCGCTGGGGCCGGCTGGGGACTGGTTGGGGGTGCTACATTTAGTGCTATAAAAAGCAAAACTTAAAAAAAAATGAGTTAAACTAAAAATAGCGCAAAACGGAAGCGCTGGGAGAGTCCCGCAGATTAAAGGAGAAAACGAAACAGGTTCAGTTGCAGAAATGAGAGCAGGACTTCGCACGAAGCCGCACTCAGGGCACGGTGCAGCGAGGGGGATGCGAGATTCGTTCTCCGCTTGCTCCAGCCCCGAGGCTGCTCTCGTCTGCGCTGGGGGGGAAAAGCCTTTCCCCAAAGCAGGGTGAACAAATCTGCCCCGTGGGGGGAAGCTTTGGATATCGACTCCGGGCAAGCCCAGAGCCCCAAAACGGCCCTGGGGAGACCAAGGGATGCGTTTTGCAGAGGAAACCAGGGGCTGGCAGCGCGGGGTGAAGCTGGAGCAGCCCCATAGCCGGGGCTCACCTGCCCTGCTCATCCGAGCTGCTCCCGCAGCATCCCCAGGCGCGTGGGCGGAGGAGCTGTGGGAGTTTTCTTAATGGGGTTTGGACGTAAAAGGCAACGGAGGCTGGAGACGAACAGATTAACATCAAAGGGAAAATGTGATGAAAAAGCGCCTCGTCCTGGTGTGTCCCAGGCAGGGGAGAGCGAGCAGCCGAACGGGCCCTCCCGGCCCCGCATGAGTCACACGCCGCAGTGACGGAGCCCGCGACGAGCTGTTTGTTTGCCTGTTGCCAAGGGCCCCACAGCCGCGGGCTGAGATGTGTAAAGCCTGTGGTTCAGCCACTGTTTCAAGGGTGTTTGAGATGGGGAAGCCGGGGAGATCCCCGCTATGATCTAAGGGCAGAGCTGAGACCAGAGAGTTGGGTTGGACCGGGCAGGACGGAGCCTGTTCTAGCAGGAAAGGGGGCTGTGCTCCTGGAGGCCCCGATTGCTGCCGAGAGGAGGAGAATGGAGGATGTGGGGGTCAATGGCAGCTGGAGCACAAGGTGCTGTAACACACACCAGCCCCAAAAACCATTACACAAGAGGGGTCAGAGGACAGTGGGAATGACTTATGTGCAGTCAGGAAACGCCCTTGGTGCTGATGGCAGAACTCCAAACTGCCCTCCTGTTCCATGCTGGAGGTGAGTTTCTCTTTCAAATACTTCCACTTCTACCTTTACACTCCTCTGTGCAAAGCCTAGTCCCCCTCACTGGCTGCTCTGATCGGCCTGGTCTTCAGTGCTCAGCCCATCCCTAAAACATCCCTTCCGCCCTCCCACGGGTCATGGTGTCCTCAAAGCTCATCTGTCCATGATGCACAGTCCTTGCCTCAGTTCCTCCGTTTGCCAGGCTAGGTTCAACACATTCTTCCAGTCTTTTACCATCTTAATACCTGGGGGTTTCTCTGGATAGAGGTAGTCTCTTGGAGCATATACAATCTCAGAATCACAGACAGGTTTGGCATGGAAGGGACTTTACAGCCCATCTAGTTCCACCTCCCTGCCGTGGACAGGGACACTTTACACTAGACCAGCTTGTTCCAAGCCCTGTCCAACCTGACTTTGAACACTTTCAGGGATGGGGCAGTCATAGCTTCTCTGGACAACCTCTGCCAGGGTCTCACCATCCTCACAGGGAAGAATTTCTTCCTAGTGTCTAATTTAAATCTACTCTTTTCCAGTTTAAAGCCATTGCCCTTTCTCCTCTTCCCATGATCCCTGCTCCCACTGCCTCTCCATTTTCTTCTTGCCCTTAAGTTTGACCATGGCATTTTCTTGCCTTCCTTTCCTGATTCCTTACTCATGTGGATCAAGAGCTCTTACACTCTGTAGAAAGCATCCTTAAAGACCTGCCAACCCTGTTCTGCCCCCTTGTCCCCAGGGGCAGTTGCCCAGGGGATCCCACTGACCAAGTCCTTAAACAGTTCATTCTTTGCCTGTCCCACATCCCTCTGGGCTGTGGACTCCACTGGTGTGTGGTCACTGCAGCCCAGACTGCCTCCAATCTCGATGTCACCAATGAGCTTCGGTGGCTGACAGGTCGAGAGACACATCCCCTCTGGTAGCACATCTATACATGGCCCCTTGCAAATCCAAGCCCTGCTGTCCTATGAGGATGCTGGAAATTACCATAATGCAAATAAAACCATGTATTATTAATGATTACACAGCGTCATCCACACTGCAGGCTCTGCACAACCCTTTGCTCTCTCAGGCTGGAGGGTGGTGAGGCCCTGACACAGGCTGTCCAGAGAAGGTGGAGCTGCCCCATCACTGGAAGTGTTCAAGGCCAGACTGAACAGGGCTTGGAGTAAGGTGGTCTAGTGGAAGGTGTCCCTGCCCATGGCAAGGGAGTGGAACACGCTGGGGTTTAAAATCCCTTCCAGCCCAAAGCAGTCTGTGATTCTGTAAGCCCCAGGGTCTGAGCGGGCACGCGGTTCAGCTGACACACGGCCGGGTCTATCCTGGTTCCCTTCCCCTGGGCAGCAAGAGCCCCTGGGGCTCTGCATCAGCAAAGGCACGGCCCCAAACCTCTCTCCGCACAGACCCGCGGATCCTGCACCCGCCTGCCCGCACCCCAGAGCCGGCAGCTCCCGGCTGTGCTCCGCAGCGGGAGGATCCTTCCGGACAGGGGCCAGGGCTCGGCTCAGCACAGCTCAGCACCACCCTGTTCCCGGCAGTGCACAGGAGGGCTCGGCAGCTCCATCTCGTGTCTGACGCCTGCAGTACAGAGCGAGGAGCCCAGCCTCGGGACAACGCTGTCCGCGGAGGCTCCTGTGTGCATGTCCCGCCGGGTGGGCTCGGGGGCTGCCAGAGCCATGGCGAGCCTCACCCTGTGGCTCCTGGAGACGGCTGGGCACTCGGGACAGAGAGGTCACTCGCCTCTGAGAAGTCCCAGCCTGGAGATCTCAGGGTGGTGTGGGGATCGTCCGGCTGCCGTCCAGAGCCCTCGGGCTCCCAGCAGCTTGGGGTTACTCGCCCGCAGGAATGCCACCCCCTCGCTGCCCCGTGCCATCCCACTCCACAGCCCTGTGCTCTGGCCGCAGAGCCCGTGGCACCGAAAGCACAGGCACAGATTCATTTTCACAGGCGTGGGGCCAGGGCTGAGAGACTGCTTCTCATTAGGGCAGCAGAGCTGGGAATAAATGGTCCCGAGCTCACATACCGGGCTGGCGTCTTCCCAAGGGGATGAGGAGAGAAGACATCCCTCTCCAGGGTTTGCACCGCCGGCAGCGCTTGTCCCCGAGCATCCAGCGCAGCGCGGGGTCGGGGGAAGCATCCCCTTGACGCCAGTGCGGGAAGGAACAACCACGTCCTGACCCCGGTGGTGGAACAGCAGTGGCAACACAGCCCTCGCCTCCCTCAACCACCGCAGGCTGACCCGGTTCTCCCTCCAGGCCGTTTGCCAGCAGCAAAGAGAGGGGGAAAAGACTCCCGGACAGCAGATAGTCCCGATGAGCCAGCCAGGAGACGGGACACGCTGCCAACAGTGCTGCTGGTGGAAGCAGGAATCAGAAACCAGCTGCAGCCCCCGCGCGAAGCGAGGGAACGTGGTACCACCAGGGAGCGGGTGGGACGGGGATGGAGATTAACACGGTGCCCTGAGCAGGGGGCCATTGGAGCAGGACACACAGTCCGTTGGAGACGTGGGATGCAAGTGATAGCTCCTGCATCCCGGCCTCTCCACACAGAGCATGCTGGCTCCCTGCTTCTGGGACCTTCCTGCCTCCTGCTGTCCTTCCAGCCCAGCTGCACGGCCCCAGCATCCTCCCCTGAGCACAAAACACTCCTCTGCTCTTGCCGGCACATCACTGGCGCCGGGATCTCATTGCTCCCGCGGCAGGGAGCCAAGTGATCCGGACGGGAACAGTCGCAGGCTGACAGCCGGGCTGAGCTGCAGGTGTTGGGCTGACGGCAGCACCTCCCGCTGCTCGGGGAGCTGGCGGGGCAGCGCCAAGGCTGCTCCGGTTTCCAGAAACAAGATCTCCGGGGAGGCTTCTTGGCCCAGGCACCAACTGGCAGATGTGGCAAACAGGGTAGTGGGGACGGCCCGGCAGCGAGGTGCTGTTTTGCTGCACAGTAACCCTGCCTGCCACGGGACTGTTGCCTTTTTGGCACCCACCAGGACCGTGTGGGACAGGGACAGCAGCCAGTTCGGTGTTGCCTCCGCCAGCCTGGTCCCCAGTGCTCTCCCGAGCATCCATCTGCTGGCATTGACTCCACAGCTGCTCTAAGGAAGGCAACAGGTTGGACACTGCCCAAGGCACCCACTGCATCTCCTGGCACTGGGGTCTGGGCCAGGGCCTCATGTCCTGGGAGGGCAAGAGGGGGCTCAGGCAGCTGAGGGGGCCCAAACGCTGAATTCCTGTCATGTGCAAGAAACCCCTTCCTGCCCCCACCAACCCTCCCCAAGGCAAATCCAGGGTGGGATTTGAAGCAGGAGCAGAGTAAAACTCAAGATCAGCATCTCTGCCCCAGGTGTTACCCCCACTTCTGAGCACTGCCTCCTCCTTTGGCATGGTGCAGAAACCAGGGAGAGGATGACACTGTCCTGAGCCACCTCCTTGCCTCTGAGATGCTGAAACTGGAGAGTGGGAGGCTTCAGCTGCTATGGGGTGCATTAAACATCTCCTGAGCTTTGCAAAAGCAGGGCCAAGGGCTACCCTGTTCTCCTCTCACTGGACACCCTGTAAAGGGGTCTGAGCCCACGGCAGCACTGAGCCCTATGAGGTGACACACCACAGCTGGGGCTGTGAAAACTTGAGGCATTTCCTCCCATTCCCCTTCCCCTTCTCCCTCCTGGCCGTGTCCACATGACAAACCTGCAGCCCCTCTGCATTTGGCATGGCCCTGTGCCCCGTGGGTGGCCAAGTCCCAGGGAGCTCCTGAGGGGCAGGAGATGTTCCCACAGTGGAGGAGATCCTGGCATTTTGGGAAGCATGCAAGCAGTCTGCAGCTCATGCTTGGATTTACACCAGATGGCCTTTGCTGCTTGCCGAGGATCTGGCCCCTTGGCAGGCTCTGAAATGATCCCAAGCCCCCCTGCTTTGTTATTAAATCAAATCCATCTGGCCTCAACCACGGACGGTTGTTATTCGAGATCCCTCTCCGAGCAGAGCTCGGATTAGCTCCGGGCATGGGGGATTCTCCCTCCCTCCCTCCCTCCCTCTCTCCCTTCCTCTCTCTCACCGCTCCCAGCCCTCCTGCCTCTCTCTTTTGTGTTTCTCCACTTTTCGAGAAGCAGGGGGAGGTGCGGGTGCATTCAGCAGCTTTTGTGCAGCGAGGAGCTGCACGGGTGTCCCTGCAGAACCACGGTGCCACCGCACTCCCTGTGGGTCCTGTCTAGACATACCTGTCTGCACCCCACTCTCCCGTGGCAGGGCAGCCAGAGCCCCCCAAACCCGGGGGACACCACGGCTGGAACAGGGGGTGACCGTGACACAGGGCTTTGTCCCAGCCACCTGCTGTCCCCATTTTTGACTCTGAGCAGCTGAAATGCTACCAGGAGCTGCTCTCTCCAGGGACATGCAGAGCTGAGCAGGGTTATCCCCTCTCCCATTTCCAGGGAACCCACCACCCCAGCAGAGCAGAGACCACCATGGGGTGAATTGGAGGGATGTGGGATATGCTGCTGTGGAACAAGTGATTTTAGCTTTAAAGCGAGTGCCTTGAGCACTGCTGGTGTCCCTTAAGGCTGCAGCTTCCAGACCCTTGAGGAGCTGCTGGATTGAGCTTCTGGCTGGAACTTTCACGAAGACGATGGATTTCCATTGTTTTGACAACACAGAAAGCGGTGGGGGGATGGAATGGATGATGACCTGCCAGCATGAGGCAGAGTCCAGGGACTCAGCCAGCATGTGCCACCCTAGGGGCCACCTGGACCAGCAGGGGTGAGGCGACAGCATGTCTGGCTCCAGCACCACAGGGATCCCCTGAAGTTGGGCAGATGGAGCTGTGATCCCCAAGGGCTCCCCAGCGCTGGGCCCTGTGCTCAGGCTGCCTGCAATTAGTGTTCCAACTTGTTCCAGAGTGATTGCTGGGCACGAGCACTCACTGAGCAGGGCAGGGGTCAGGACACAGCCCAGCCCACCACTCCTTGCTGAGCTTCACTTTAATCTCTTGCATCTCCTCTGCTGCAAACTCATCTCCCAAGGACACAGCTCACAGCTCCTCCACAACCACTGGGGTCTGTGATCCACAAGGAATGGCACCTCGAGCCCTTCAGCTGCCCAGAAGCTGTATGTCTGAGGTACATCCCTCTTGGGAAGAATGGCCATGGCAGTGTGGGGCAAAGGCCAGGTGAGAGCAGTGCGAGGGGGACAGGATGGGTTAGAGACAAACTTTAGACATGGGCTCAGTGTTTAAATCTCATCTTTAAAGCAGCATGCCTGCATTCCCTTTCCAGCTTTGGCAAAGCCTTGAACGCACCCCAGAAGGGCCAACACCATCCCCATATTCCCTTCTCACCACAGGGGTACCTGTACTGGAGCCTGTACACTGCCTGAGACTGGGGAGGTGGCACCTGAGCATCCTGGATGGCCCTTTGCCCCTGGAACCATTGTGGCACCTGCCAAGCCACAGAGCTTCCTTGTATGCCAGGAGCAGCACCCAGCTCACTGCAGACCTCTTCAGGATATGGCATCCCACACCCAGGGAATGCAAGGTCTGCTGGACTTCAGCCTGACTTCCAAGTCCTGGTTCTTCTGCAGCTGATTGGAAAACATAGAAGGAGACAAGGCACTTTCTGATGCATCACTGGAATCCAGGGAATCAGCAATGCAGGAATTAACAGTGGCACCTTCGCTCCTGGGTCACACACAGGTACAAACATTACTGCACCTGCTGTAATGTCTTGGGGAATCTGCAGCATTTAGGCACAAAGTCTGCAGCCCACAGGAACTTTTTAATGGCACAAGGGACACTCCAGTGACAGAGACGGTGCTGTCACCTTCCCTGGATGGCCCTGCTGGCACCACCCCCATGGGGACTGAAGCACAGCCCCCTCCATCACCTGGCCCTGTGGTGGGCTGCCAGCCCATTGGAGAGGAGACGGGAACGTGTCCACTTGATGTGCCTGAAAAGCAGCACACATCTCTTCGTTGCTATGGAAACACTGCTTTTAAAGCAAATTAATAATAATAATTAACATGATCTATTAAATAATAGTAATAAAGGCATTAGTAATGACTTGTAATTGGTAAAACACTTGGAATAATACATGCTCGCCCTGCATCCTGCTCCCAGCACAGGAACCAGGGCCGGGGGCAGCATCTCCTGCCCGCAGGGGAGTCCCGGGTGAGGGCGAGTGCCCTCTGCCTTCAGCACCGTGCAGGCAGGAGCTTAGTGGGATTCAGGGAGGGATCAGACTTTTATCTGGATAATGAGGATGTCTAGACTGATAAGAAGAAGGGTTAAATTGGCTCAGGGCCTGATTCTGCCCCGCCGTGCGCTTGGTGTAGCGGAATGCTGTGGTGTCCTGAGGGTCGAGGCCACACCAGGTGTCCACATGAGGCTGGGCACAGACCTTGTTCTTCCTGGTTTTTAAACCTAGGAGTCAGAGTATTGCCAGGATCCTTAAGCCCTGGGAGGCAGAGGCAAAGAGAACCCTAAGAAACCTTTAACTTGCTCAAATTCAGCCAGGAGAAGAGAAGGCTCTGGGGAGGTCTTAGAGCCCCTTCCAGTGCCTGTAGAGGCTTCAAGAGAGCTAGAGAGGGACTTTGGATAAGGGTCTGAAGTGATGGGACAAAGGGAATGTCATCACCCTGAACAGAGGGCCGAGTTGGATGTGGTATAGGACGAAATTCTTCCCTGTGAGGGTGGTGAGGCCCTGGACCCACCTGAGACCCAGAGTGGCTGCCCCATCCCTGGAAGTGTTCAAGGCCAGGTTGGATGGCCAGGTCTGGTGGAAGATGTCCAGGGGACATTCATCCATGGGATGAAGCAAGACGAGCTTTAAGGCTTTAAGGTCCCTTGGAGCTTGGTTGCTCCAAGCCCCACCCAACTTGGCCTTAAACACTTCCAGGGATGGAGCAGCCACAGCTCCTCTAGGTCTTCCAACTCTGCCTCACACATGCTGGGCCCTCATGTCCCACTCCTCAACCTCTACCACCAAGAGCAGCATCCAGAGTGGAGCAATGCAAGGCCATGATAAAATGCCCCCTCTTCAAGCTGCAAGATGCTTCCAAAAGGATATGGAGTTGAAGAGAGAAAATAAATGCAAAGACCTTACAGCTTCACCTGCTTGTTTGTGCCCAAAGTCCCTTTGCTGACAAGGTCTCTGCATAGCAGAGCTCACTCAGAATTGCTCAGCATTCCCACAGGAACCTGCCCAGACAGGCAGATCCAGAAGGTGAATGCCCTGGGAAAATCTGGCCCTGGTTTAGGTGCCTGCATGAGATGGAACTGTTTGGAAAAGTAGGTCCCCGCTGTCCATGCTGAGCCTCTGGAGAAGCATCAGCCATTCCTGGGCTGGCCCAAGCAACTGCAAATCAGCTAAAAAAGCTTCAAGACATGTTCTTTGGACTTTTCCCAACCAGGTCCGACATGGAGACCGCTGGGCCAACGCAGGATGCTGGAGCAGCATGAGGATTGCAACACACCTGTGTGGCTCAGCCTCCATCCCATCCCGAGCACCCAGCAGCAGCTTCCACCAAGAGACTAAAATTAGCACCGACAGGAAGAGCTCTGGAGCACAGTGGGATGATTAGAGGCTCCCTGGAAAGGAGGCATCACCTGCAACGTAATGACTTTCCTCATCTCTGGCAGAACATGCAACAGTCGTTGTGAAATACAGTGGGGAAAAGTGAGGCAGGGAGGGAGGGAGGGAGACAGCAAAAGGTGCTCCCTCACAAAATTGGTGCTTGTCCAGAGGAGAAAAAAAACAAGATCCTGGCTCTTCTGGACTGAGCCATAGACCTGCTGCTTGACTTTGGTCCAATAGCTTAGAAAGACGCAAAAGACTTAAGAATTATGCACACCAACTCCACTTGAGAGTTATAAACTGCAAGTCTACACCCAGATTAAAGGGAAAAAAATCCCTTTTATATGTATTTAACTGTGTGTGTTGAGAGTGTTTGTAAATAATTAGTGTCACCATTCTCCAGCACAGGCAGTGAGAACAAGATCCTTCATTCTATGCATGGATGTCCAAATCCATGCTTCAGAGCTCTTTGTTGGCCTTCTTTGGCTAAAATATGTCTGCAGTCAGTCAACACCACCCACATCCCCGTTCCTGAAAGAACGGGATTTCATTTGGCCCCTCCTATAAACCTTCCCTGTTTTCATGTAAAGCGACCAATAACTGGAAAGAGCATTAAAAGTGAGTGCACTGAGCCCCCCAGGGAGAAGATGTGACTGTGCTGAGGGAGCTCGTGTGTAGCTCAGAGAAATACCACTTAAAGGAAGTTGGTTTGACTCCACGACTCACATCCTTGTCTTGAGAATGGAAATCCTAGAATCATAGAGTCATGGAACAGTTTGGGTTGGATGGGACCTTCAACCTCACCCAATTTCATACCCCTGCCATGGGGACACCAGGTTGCTCCAAGCCCCATCCAACCTGGCCTTGAACACTTCCAGAGATGGGGCAGCCACAGCTTCTCTGGACAACGTGGGCCAGGGACTCACCGCCCTCACAGGGAACAATTTCCTCCTAACATCTAAAGTAAATCTCCCCTCTTCTGGTTTGAAACCTTTTCCCCTTATCTTTGGAATGTGGCACATCCCCCTCTCTCAGGCAGAGCTGTGCAGACAGGGCTCATTTGTCAGGGTAACAGGAGACAGGTGAGTCCCTTGGATGGAGCTGCCATATTTCCCTACAAGAATTCCTGGACAGAAATGTGTGCACATGCACTGCACAGCTTGACAATGAATGTGCAGCGAATCCAACATATCCTGGACGTGCTGGATTTGCTGGGCACACACAGACCATCTGGCCAACACATGGGCCTTGGGCTTTACATGTCCAGGAAGCATCTGACTGATGGGGGATGCACCAGGCAGGGAGAAACCAACCCCCCGGCACTGCAGTGGAACTGGGTGCAACACCCACAGAGCTGATCTGCTGCTGTGCCAGGAGTTCTGGGCTGATGGAGGTTCAGAAATATCAGACAAGTGGCCAAAACCCCAAAATGTCCCCCAGAAAAAATTTAGAAGAGGACATACTCAAGGAACACACGGTAATCCTGACATTCTAGGAACTGAAATAAGGAATTATCTGCTTGCAGAAGATGGGATTCCAATGGGAGGAAAACGTATTCCTTGGAAAATGAACTACTTGTATAAGCTGCAGGACTAAAGGGAGAGTGTGACCTTGAAACTGAGCTCCACTTTCGATCCCAGACCTAAAATCATCCTAATTTCAGGTTGAAAGAATTTCTTCAGGAACCTTAGTGCAGTTTTTCCAAAAACTGCTCGTGACTGAAGTCCAAGCCCTCCATGGTTCTGCTCACAACCAAGTCTGCCAATGGTGTGGCACCCGTGGTCCCAGCGCCAGATTGTCCCCCTGGCTTAGCCCCCATCTGCAGCCAATATGCTGAGCTCTTAACAAAATTGAGGGGTTTTAAAATCTGGTCTCCTGGGCCTGATCCCATGGACCTGGGCTCACCAAACCCAATGGACTTCAAGGAGCTTTGGATCAGGCTTTGCGCTAATTTACTTATCTCATAGAAGAGCTTAATTAACAAATGTTTGCAAAGCACTTTAGGATCCCCGCACGGACAGCGAGACTCCTCTTGCTGCCGGTCCCGTCGACAAAGCAAAGAGGTTTAATGTCAAGGGGCAGCAGAGGAATTGTCCGGACAGTGGCGGCCGCAGACGCGGCCACAGGGACGTCCCGGGCGGCTCGGCCACCGGGGAGGGCTGAGTCACCTCTGAACCACCTGCTGCAGGGCACAGCCAGCACACGGGGCTGTAGGCTCAAAGCTCCAGGATGGGAGGGAGCCCTTCCAGCTTTCTGGCATCTGGAATCCTCCTCTTTCACATGTGGCTGAGCAGTTCTTGAAATGAGCTGCCCAGGGACAGGGAGATGCTGCCTTGGAGTGCTCACAGCAATGGTGCCCCAGATCCAGCCTTTTAACTTGGGATATTCTATGACTTTATGTGAGTTGAAAATAAAGCAAAGTCTAAAAATGGTGTCCTGGTTCCAAGCAGGTGTTTGCTCCCTCTGCCCTGCCCACTGTCGGCTCATCACCTCAGTCTACAGGACACGGGATGCTCTCACAGCATTCAATTTTTCCTAGTAGCTGCCACCCTTCCCCTGGACTCGGGTCGTGTAGGGGGGGGGCAGAGGGATGCAGCACTGGGAAGTACAAAATTCAGCTTCATATTGATGACACAAATTCATCCAGAAAGTTTCTCTCTTCGTTGGCTCTTGATGGTGACTGTAAGTCGCTGTTTTGCCTAAGGACAGGCTGCTGGCACCTCCTCAGTCAATGTCAGCTTTATTCCTGCCTCCCACAGGGCTTTCTGTCACCAGCCGTGGTGCCCGGTCACCCCTCCCCGACTCTGGCAGCGGCAGCAGCTGCAGTTTGCAGTTTCTGCCTTTTCTTTGATCATTCTGCAGCCTCCTGCCTCGGGAAGGGGCGAGGAGCACGTGATGCTGCTGCGCGATCCCGACCTCTCCACTCAGAGGACTCTGCCACCATCCATGGCTTTAATTAATACTTCTTTTATTTCCCCCCGACTGTAATTCAGGGATGTGGCTTTTAAAACATTTGGAAACACTCACTTTTTAACTAGAAACACTATGTTTCTGCCAGAACCTTGGCAGGGACGTTCTCAGAGTACATGTAGCTGTGCAGAAACTACACCTACAGCAAACTCCTCACTCGCAATCCAGCACTACCTGGATGCAAAAAATAACCTTTTACCACAGTATCTGTGGAGCTGTAAATGATCCAGCCTCCAACAGCTCCTCAGCACAAGCCCCCATGACCTACTCCAGCTCATTGAGCCGGTTCAAGCCACCTGGCAGCGCTAACTTTAACCTGAATTACTCCTGAAATCCAGCTTCCCCAGAGGCAGTGATGGCAGACGGGAGGTAAGATCATTCCCAAGCAGCTGCTATCACTGGGAAGAGGATCAAAGTCTTGGTTGGAGCCCAGCTACGCCCCCAAAATATTGTATGAACTGAGAGATGCTGCTATCAGGGACCCATCAGAATTAGTCACTGCTCGTGTTGCCAATTCCTGCAATTTGTCTATGAGCATTCCTGGTTCCCTGAAATTCCCAGCTCTGTGAGTCATGTGAATCTGCATGAGTAGGAATTTTCATTTTTTAAAGTAAATTTCTAGACCTTGTGGCTGTGCAGAAAAGCAAGGTGATGTAACCAGAGTGAAATCCAACAGCCCTGGGAGAAGGCAAATGAAAAGAAACTCCGTTTTCGCTACTTTTTTTGGAGTCACACAAACTTTTTAGTCAGTTTGGTGTTTTCTGGGCCTAGCTCGTGCTAATGGAATGCTGAGAGATGGAGCTTGGCAGTTTGGGCTTTTTGGTTTTCTCTTTTTTCCTTTCACTTTCTAATTTCCAGGGGCATTTTCTTCTCCTGAGAGCTCCAGGAAAGAACTTAAAATGGAGATAGGAAACAAAACAACGTCCCTAAAATAACATGCAGAGTGGGCACTGCTATAAGCCTCCTGTGTGATATCCAACAGGTGAAAACTCCATAATTTACAGGGCACAACATGAGTGTTCCCAGCAGCACAACACGCTGTGGGCCACGTGTTCCTGCACATGGATGCACACACAATGCACACCCACACTGGGAACACCCTTGCATGTATACATGTGTGCACAAAACATCTCACAGGAAAACATGTGTGGTTTGTGCACATATTTCCATGCCCAATCAAACTTTGCAGCTGTGTTTGCATTTTGCACACACACACACACACACACACACACACCTGTAACACACGTGCTTACACAGACACACACAATGTTTTCACCTGGTTGTAAGTGTGGAGTGAGCCACAGCCAGCAGGTGTGTGCAAGGTAACCAGCAGCATGTGAACATCCATGTGTGCCAAAAGCACATTTTTGGCTGTACAGCCTCCATGTGGCACACAGGGCTGAGTGTGTTAAAACACTCTGTGTGACGTGCATGTGCCTATGTAGCCCCCATCCATCATATCCCAACCCAAACAGATGCCACCTCTTAGAAGAAGGAAAATCCCAAACTCACACGAAGAAGAACATCCCAAACCGACACTTTCACGAGTCCCATCATAACATAAAGGTGAAAAAAGAAATAAAGAGTAATTCACGACACTGTTCCGCAACCCAAATGAGCCGCATGAAACCCAGGAGTGGATCCTCCTGCACTTAGCTTTCCTTTTCTTCCCCTTTTGTGTGCACACCCACAGCACAACCATCACAAACTCTATCCCACAGCACAGCCATCACAAACTCTATCCCACAGCACAACCATCACAAACTCTAACCCACAGCCGCTGCACGCCAGATCTTGCTGCAGAGGGGACCTGCCACCACCAGCCCCTCCGGCCGGCGTCCCAGCATCTCCCCGACTTTGTGCAGCGCATCAGAAAACCTGGATGCCAAAACCAAACCGAAAGCAAAAATTCCCCTTCCCAAAGTGCCTGGGCAAACTCTCAGGGAGAGCTCCAGCAGCACCTTACCGGCTGAGTCAGTGGATGAGCCATCTCCTTGTGCTGGGTGCCCCATCTGCCGAGTTTAGCCGCAGCTGAAATCTTCTGCTGGTAGACCCGAGGGGGGGAGGGGGCAGAATAAACCTCCCTGCAAGGATCCCAGAGCCGGAGAGAGGAAATCATACTGGATACAGTGGGGGGTAGAAAATTCCAGCCTCGGTGACAAGGCACCAGTGCCACCACCCCCCAGCCCTCGCCGCAGCCGTCGCCTCTGCCAGAGCTGCGGCGCGATGTGGCTCGGCGGGAGCCTCGCATCCCTCCGCATTGTCTCTCTCCAGTGTGAGCTCCGGCAATCTCATTTCATGGGAGACATCTGGTTTGATTCAAAGGAAAGAAAGGGAAGAGGGGAGAACCGCGCGCTTACACACACACCGCCCAGCCCGGCTGGCTGGGAGCTGGGAAGCGATTGTCAATGCTTCCCTCCGCGCTGAACCCTCCTCATTTCAATGAGAAAGGCCAGCCCAGGGAGCAGGGCTGTCCCACGGCCCTCCCAGCATCCCCAGTCTGCAGAGGGGGCTTTGCTGGGGCAGGGAGCCAAGGACAGGGAGCTGAGCCCCAGCAGCCCCGCCAAGCCTCGCTGCGCCTTGAGCCATCACAAGGCCTTGGGAGGATGGGGGGCTCCCCTTTCTCCTTGTTTTCCATGATTCCCAGTCCTTCTGGACGTACAGTATCAGCCCTCAAGTGCTTGTGGTTTTTGTTGGGGGTCTTCCCATTGCAAGACTGAAGCCCTCATGTTTGTGGGGAACCCTTTTGGAAGGTTCTGTCCCTCTTCACGAGGACAAAACAGTGAGCTCCGTGTCCACAGTGGGAGGATTCACCCCGTCAGGACCTGCCCCATCATGGCTAGATCCCTCACCCCACCTTTCACCCCACTGACCCTGGCACTACTGCCAGCCTGTGCTCAACCAATTCCACCCCGAGGTGTCCCTGCCAAGCCACTGCTCTCCTCCCAGGGGTCTCTGCTATCCCAGTGGGTCTCTGGATGGATCCCAGCTCTGGGCACCTCTGCAGCACCCCTCATGGGTGGGCAGTGGCAGGTCCCCACACAAACCCTCCCTGGTGGGGTGTACATTGACAGGTCCCCACACAACGCCCCCCTTCACCCATTACCCCTCCACTTTGGGGTGAACATGGCGGGTCCTTGCACAGACTCCTTCCATGCATGACCCCTCCACGCTTGTGGACACAGTGGGTCCCCGCACAGACCCCTTCTTCCTGTGACCTCTCCGTGCCTGGGGTGTGCACAATGAGTATCCATACAGTCACTCATGGAACTCATGGAAACCACCGTGGATCCCCGGGCAGTCCCTCCACCTGTGTCTCAGCGGGTCCCCATGAAGCTCCCTCCACTCCAAGGAGCATCCTCCATGTGAAAGAGTGGATGCCAACACAGCCCCTTCTGTTTATTGCACAATGGGTCCCACCACAGTCTCTTCCACCCACGGCATGGCAGGTCCCTCTGCATCCCCCTCCACCCATGTCGCAGTGGGTCCCCACGTCCTTGGCCAGGAGGTCCCCACGCGGCCCCCTCCACCCATTCATTGCATGGCTGGTCCCTCCACACCCCCTTCGCCCGTGTCATGGCATGACGCTCTGCAGCCCCTCCACTGGTGACACGGTGGGTCCCCCTGCAGCTCCTACACCCGTGACACACTGCGTGCCCCTGCAGCCCCTCCACGCACCGCACGATCTGTCTCCTCGCAGCCCCTCCCCCGTGTCCCAACCGGTCCCCCCGCATCCCACTTCACTAGTGCCACCGTGGGTCCCCACATCCCACTCCTCGTGTCACGGCGGGTGTCCCTCCCCTCGTATCCCCTCCTCTCGCGCCCCCCGCCCCGAGCCCCGCCGCCCCGGTCCCCTC
>VXBA01005914.1:124107-138842 GCA_013399895.1 Serilophus lunatus
CTGCGCTCCTGGCACGGGGGTTTTTGGGAAGGGTGGGACGGGGGGTCTGTGGGAATGCTGCGGGGGCTTGTCCGGCTGCCGGCACCGGAGCTCCGCGCGCCGCTCCCCGGTGCTACCAAAGAGCCGATCCCCGCCGCGCTCTCCTTAAAAAAAACCGGGAATAAGGCGGGGGCAGGGCGGGGGGAGCGGGCTGAGCCCGGCCCCGCGCCCCGGAGCCCCCCTTTGTTGGCCGGGCGGAGGGGGTGTGGTGGTGCCGGGGCTCGGTCCGGGCGGCCGATGAGCGGGTGGGAGCGGAGCTCCTCCCGCCGCTCGTGGGAGCGGGGGAACCCCGGAGCGGGACCCGCCGTCCCGCGTGGGCCCCCCGCAGCCGCTGCCCGCGCGCCGCCACAGTGATGCTTTTGTTCTCCTCACGGCTCCGTTCGGAGCGAGGTGGAATGGAGGAGGGCTTTAAAAAAAATTATATATATATATATCTCTCCATACCACACCCACTCTTAAGTCACCCCTCGCCCACCCCCACCGCTCCCGGGTGTGCGGTGCGGGGCCCCGCGCTGCCCGTGGGCACTGCGGGAGCCGGGGCACGGCGCTGCCGAGAGAAGTTTTGTGTCGCTACAGAGGAAAAAAAAAAATAATAATAGTGCGGCTAAGTGTTGGTTGTTTTTTTTTTTCTGCACAAGTAACTTGACGCTCTGGAAGTACGACGGGCAGAGCCTGCGGCTCCGCGGGCAGATGCTCCCCCGTGGGTTGCGATCACAGGCACCAGAGCGGGGGGTTTGTGGTGGGACCTGGCATGTGATGACCCCCCCCCCAGTAGCCCCAGAAGGGCTGAGGTGGGCGAGTGGAAGCCACGGGGAGAGGGTCACAAATGGCTCCTGGCTGGGCATCCTGATGCTGAGGCGTGTGGTGGGAACAATGGGGCCTGCAGAGGCTCTGCTCGCTCCGACCCGCGGAGCGAGGGTCCGGTCCCCACAGCGGCATGGAAAGTGGGCAGGAGTCTGGGGGGTGCTGACCTCCCCGAAACTCGGGACATCTGCAGCACAGGGGGGCAGCTCTTGCTCCGGTGTCCACCACGCTGGGATGGGAGCCCCTCTCTGGGGAGTTGGGGAGGCGGCTGGAGTGGGGTGAAGGTCTGGCCAAGGAGATCCCGGCAGCCCTGATCCTCATCCTCCCCATGATGCCTTTACACCGCCGGGAGTGGAGCGCGGGCAGACACAGCGGGCTCAGGGCTGTGCTGGTGGGTGTGGGGCCGTGGAGAATCAGGCCCCCTTTGTTTAATAAAGTTGGGAAAGAGAGAGGATTCGGCAGGCGGAACTGAGAGGAAACGTGCCGGGGCTGTTTTCTTGCAGGATCTCTCTGCTGCCCCAGACTCCGGGGAAGGGGGTGTGTTCCGATGTGTTCGGAACACGGCGCGTGCCTGTTGTGGCCAGAGTGATGGAGAGGAACGTGGAGACCTGGATTTTTTCCACCATTTTTAACGTGTGTGAGGGTTTTCCCACATCTGGAAAACTGTGAAATGTCAGTGTGCTGGAGCCCTGGGGATGTGGCTGCGCCTGTGCTGTCCACCAGTGGGGCAGACAGTGGGGGCTGTGCCCCATGGTGGAGGTGGGTGGGATGGAAGCTGTGCTGGGAGAAGCCAGGATTCCTACGGCACAGTCCCGCAGCCATGGCTCTTTACTCCAGCAGAGATCGCGGCCCACACTTGTTTCTAAAGGCCTGTAGGAGGGTCTTCAGTGTCTCCTGCCCCTTATTTTTGTGTGGAAGGCTGAATTATGAGGGTCTGGAGCTGGGTGCAGGGCTCCCAGGGGTACTGAATCCTGCACATCCATGAATGCCTGTCCAGGAATCCCGAAAACTGCAAATTGTCACTCCTTTGTAGTACTGCTTGTGTGGTGGATGGTTTTCTAGGAAAACAAGTGTTTTATGGGTACCTGTGAATAGTCATGAATATCTTGGAAAAGGGAGAGGGGAAAAAAGTAATAGTGAAATAAAAATGATTTCAGGGATTTACTTGGTAACAGGGTTGAGCTTTTTCTCTAACTTACTAGATCTGAGGAAACCGAGTGTTCCTTTGGATTATTTTAAAATAATATCTACCATCTATGAAAGTATTCCTTATGGGCAGGTGTGGCTATGAGAGGCCTGGATCTGGACATGGGGGGCCCTGGTGCCCACACCTGGACATGGGAGTTCCACCTGCCATCAGGCCACCCCTTGCTTTGCCGAAGGAGTGTAAAGGCACTTGAGTGTAGATAAGGCTCAAGCCCCATTTATTTTTATTGGACTGTCTCTAAGGGCGGTTTGTGAAGAGGTTTAATTGTGCCAGAGGGGGTGGCTTCACTTCGAACCAGAGATGCTGCAGAAGCTCAACCTGAGCTTGGCAGCTCCTGCTTTCCCCGGGAACCGTGAACGTGCCCTTGCGGAGCCAATCGCCTGCTGGAAGCCTCGCTCGGGTTTGCGCTGGGACTGGTCTGTGCGCTGAATTTGAGCAGCGCGGCTCCAGCGGCGCAGCCGCGAGCTGGGCGGGATGGGGGACTGCCTGGAGTGAGGTGGTGGGCTGTGGGAAGGGGGACTTGGTGGGAATAGGCTGGACAGCCACCAAGAGCTGCCTCCTGCAGTTGATGCCCCAGGGTCCCTGGCAGAGAGCTGGGCAGCTGGTGGGATGGGCCAAGGGCTGCTTCGCAAACTGAAGGAGAGGAAACTGGAAAAGGAAGGGTGAGGGGAAGAAGTCATAAGAATCCTTTTGGCCGGCGCCTATGACCACTCTGCCCCTGACCACAGTTGGCAATGACACCCCTTCCCTGGCTGGAGGTGCAGCCATGACCTCCATGCCTATCCTCCTGTTGCTGCAAGGGTGAGGGGTGGGAGGGGGTTCTCTGTCGAGTCACCTTTCCTTCCCTTGGGGTGTGTGTGAACTCCAGGTATTCTGAGTCGGGTGACTGCCATGGCAGGGACAGTGTTCCCTGGTTCTGGAGCTATTCGGGGCCTGTGTGGCACATTGGGGTGCTTGATAGCTCTTATATTTCTCCTGCCAACACTTGTCTTGCCTGTCTGGGACTGTGTGGGTTCTCATGGCTGTGCAGATGAATTTGCCAGGGTCTAAAGACAAAGCATCTGCAAAGGTGTTTGCAGGTGATTTTTGAGAAGATGGTGGGATACCAAGGGACTTGCAAAGGAGAAGGTTCTCACAACTCAAGGGTGTGGGTTGAGATGGGAGAGATGCTGCAGAGAGCATCATATTTTGGTCATGTGTGCTGTGAACTTGGAAAGGGGCAGAAGTCCTCAGCCACTGCCATGTCCAGGTTCTTCTCTAGGAGTCACCTGGGATGGGTGTAGATCAGCCAGATCAAGATTTGTATGAAACTTTTCTGCCCACTCCCACAGGCAAACTGGACTGCTGTCAGTGGAGCCAGGGAAGAGGCTGCAGGGCACTTTTAAGGCCAGATGTTATGGTTAGAGAGGGGAGACATGGTGCTGGTTCTTTGTGTGTCTGGTGTGTGTAGGTGTCGGGAGAAGCCGTGGGGTTGGTTTGGCTTCCTGCTGTGCCCATTCTCAGCAGGGACCTTTCCACTGAGGGTTTCTGGTCCCTCTAAGGGCTTTTTGTCCTTCTAAGGGTGTTTGGTCTCATCACAGTGGTAGCATCCATTGTCACCTGTACCCAGAGACATCCTTTGATGCAGCATCTCCCAGCCCTCTCCAAGCAGCCTGTTGTCACCAGGAATGAGATTATGTGTGAGAGGAGCTTAACATAAATTGCTCTTTCTTGGCAAGGTGAAGTCAAATAACAAGAGGCCCCACTAACCCCAGGTGATTGGGCTCTTTGTGTAGCTCCAAACATGCTTCAACGCTTTCAGCATTTAAAAATAGTCCAAGGAAGCCTTTTCCATTGAGGAAGTCTGATGATTGCAGCTCCCCCACCCACCCTGTGGAGGTGGATGGATGTACAGCATCCGAGGAGCAGCGAGGGGGGCAGATTCTCTTGTTTCCTCGCTTCACAGAAATCTTGGAGCTAAAGCCACCCGTTCTGGTGGGGCCTGAAGCCAACAACCTCCATGCGCTGCTCCGGCAGCTTGGGATGGGCCTTAAAGGGAGAGAGACTGCAGCCAGTGTCGGGTTGTTACAAAGTGCTAATGAGAATCCGTCTGAATTTACACCAGGGAAAAGTGCAGGACGGGATCGACTTTGTGCGGTTTGAACTGGAGGTGGGAGGAGAAAAAAAAAAAATGGGTCTGGGAGAGAGACAAAGGGAATTTTCTAGGGAGACACGCGCGCTGCTCCGCGCATCGCTCGGGCGGCTGGATGCCGCGCTGACCGCGCGAAGCTCCGCAGCGCAGCCCGGAATGTAGGGCAGTGGGAGAGCCTGCTGCCACCGGGGGGGGGCCCCGCCTTTGTCTGGCAGCCCCCCCCCCCCCCTGCCCGCCTTGCCCCCCTCCCCCCGGCCCCGCGTGTGTGCCACGGGGCCACGGGCACACCCACCCCGTGCGCTGCTGCATCGCCGGGGGGCTCCCACTTCCCAACTTTGCTCCGCCGCACAACGAGGCGGGGATTGTCCGCGTCGGCTTTTGGGTGCTTTGGTGGGGGGAATTTTTCCTTTTTTTTTTTCTCTTATTTTCATAAACAACTTTCATCGCGATGTGAAAAAGCGTAAAATCGCTGCACTGGAATGAGGCGGTCGCTGGTTTTCCTGGCGTGGTGTAGTGGGTGTTTTCTTTCCCCTCTTCTTGTAAACACAACTTGCATCATCAGGACAATAAGCCCTCGATGCAAAGGGGTTTAGTTTGTTGGTTGTGGTACCTTTTGTGTGCGTTTGTGTTTTTTGACACCACTTTCATCAGGTTTTCAATGCAGCAAAACCTTAACCCACAGGCCGTCAGGAGGGTTTATTTGTGAGGTTCTTTGTGTGCTTGTCTTTTAACATGGCTTTCATCTTAACGGGGAATAGAACGCCCCACCTTACCCGAGGTAGCTGAGGTTTGTTTATTTTATGGTCCTCTTTAATTTTATGAGTACAAAAGAAAAAAAGACCAAGTTCTAATTTGCCCTTAGACTCTCTTACACCCCACTGGCACTGTCAGAATGGCCTGAGTGGGGTGTTTACAGGTGTAATTTGTACCCATGCACTGTAATGGTGCCTTGGGATAAATGAGAAGAGGGCGAAAACCCTTTTAATTTCTATCTGATGAAAGCAAGAAATAACAGGACCTGGAGTGATTTGAGGAGGGGGGGGGGATGTTTTTCAAAATAAAGCCACAAAAAAATAATAAATCACTGAAACAAAAAGACCCACCTCAGGGCTGGCTCCAGAGCTGTTTGCTGAAGCTGGTACAGCTCCTCTGATGTTTCCAGGTAGAGCTCACATTCCTGGGTGTGAACTGTTGGTGCCAGGTGAGTGGTTGGTGAGAGGCTCTAGGCTGCATCCATAGCAAGATGTACCTGGGCAGGATCTGTCCTTCTGGCAGCACTGAGGAAAAGGTTGTCAGTGGGTTTAACTCTGAATTTACACCAAAGTGAAATATCTGATGGACCTACTCCATAGGCATGGCTGCATGCACCATTGCCCTGTCCTGCTGGCATTGTCACCCTGTGTGGTGTGGTGGGCACATCTGTCCTGTGCACTGCTCCAGCCTTTCCTGCTGCCAGAGCAGTGCCCAGGAACCTTGGTATGAACCCCAGCAAGGTCCCATGGAAACACGTTGGGTTTGGGCTGCTCAGAGTGACAACATTTGGGGTGGGTTCATGCCAGTGTGTCCAGCACCCTCACTGCCCTCGTGAGCAGCTGCCTTAGCCAGACCCAGCTCCTGGAGCCTTCTCCAGTAGTTTTGATGAATTTGTTGCCCTGATGCAGCAGTAAGCAGAGAGAAGGTGGCTACACATCCAGACCTCCCCCTGACCCCCCCTACCCATCTTGGCAATGTCTAGACTCAATTTATTTATATGTTTTCAGCCAGAGCTGGCCTCTCTGTGGATTAATTCCAGTTAGCTGACTGGTCTGGGCACCAGAGGCTCGCCAGTCCTCCAGAGTTTAGTCCTGTGTGGGAAAGCATGTGGCAGAATCAGGTAATTTTCAAACACATTTACTTTGAGTCAATTGGCAATCAGTGAAATTAAAGAGAAAAAGGGGCTGGGGGAGGAACTGAGCTTCACAGAATGCTCTGGGATCAGCATTATTGGCAAAAACTGGAATAATAGAAGATAGGTTGTGGAAACACAAAAAGAAAGGGCTTAATTCTCTGTTTGATATAAATATCTAAGTGCAAGGGTCTGCGAGGAATCGACATGGTGATGTCTGTGCACTGCTGTAACAAGGGGAACCTACACAAAGTTATGTATTAGTACAGCTTCCATGGGTCCTTTGCTCCCTTTAGTTGCACATTTTGACGCCACCTGCTAAGCAATTCCCTCCCCTCAACCTCCCTCCCCTTCAAATAATCCGCCAAATAAAGTGCTTTGTTTTGTGGTGTTTTCAAATTTCAGTTATGCATGAAGAAAGTGTTAAAAAAACCACCCCATGCAGGACAAATTTCATTTGGAATAAGCACACTGGGCAGTGCTGCCCATCTGGCTGGGGTGTCACAGGCCACATCCTGATCTGGAGCAACCTCAGAGGAGGCTCAGCCCCTGTTTAGTGTGCAGAGCAGGTTCAGGGTTGGGGCTGGGCTGGGCTGGGAGCCTTGGCACTGAGTGGGTAAATCAGGTTTAAGCCCAGCCTGATTTTAGCCGATGGAAACCAGCACAGTGCCCCTGGACTTTGTGGAGTTCTCTGGATTTGGGCTGCTGCTGGCTTTGCCATTGTCTGCACCAGTTTGGTGATGCTGGAGGTCAGGGCTGCTGAACCCACGGGGCTGCTGGGCTTGCTGGAGTTGGTCTAATTTCCTGCAGGGTGATTTTCTCCCGTTTTTAAGCACAGGATCCCCATCTGTCTGTCTCTGCAAAGCTGGCTTTCCCGTCTGCAGGCCTGCATGGAGACCCTCCCTCCTCCCCCCCTTCTCACACCACCGACTGCACCACGCGTCCTTTTGTCCGTTCCAGATCCTCCCTCCCCTCCCTCTTGCCGTGTTCTCTCCTTGCCCATCTCCCTTCTGCCCTTTTGGGATGTCTCTGCTTTGCTTCCACACCCCTCATCCTCCTCCTCCTCCCTTGGAGGGATCAGGGTGTGACTCTCCCTCAATTTTCATCACCTTTTTTCCATCCCTAACTCCCTCCCACCCCCCCAGCTCATGTAACACACTTACGTTCTCTTTTTTTTTTCGCCTTCATTTGCCCTCATTCATGTGTATTCCTCACCACCGTTCCCTTCCATCTGTCCCCAGCATGGAGCCCCTGTCCTTTGTCACCGCTCTGCCTGCCTGACCCTCTGTGTTGCCTCTGTGATTGTTTCCTGTCGTGCTGGGCTCAGATCCCTCTCCCCCACGCGCTGTCATTGTCCCGCGGCTCAGAACGACGCGGAGCCCCAGCCCAGCCCTGCCTGAGGTCCTTCTGCTCAGGAGAGCAAGCCTTGCCCTCCAGAGGCAGGGGCAGGTCACCCTGCAGTTCGGCAGAGCTCCTTCACCCTGGGGTGACGCATGGGAGGCGTTTTCAGCTCGGTGCTTGCCGAGAACACCCCCTGTCTTTCCATGTGACGCTCCGGTGATATCCCTGGGGAAATGGTGGCATCTCGGTTAATCTTCCTAAGATGGAATCTCCATCTTTGGAGTGAGCGGCACAGGAGCAGGGCAGGGAAATGTCTGCCACGGGTGGGTCAGGGAGAACCCACCCTGCCCTGGGCCTGCCAGAGGGCATAGGGGACCCCTCACAGTTTTATCCCGCCCTCCTTGGGATGAACCTTTATTCTGGATTTTGCCTGCATAGCTTTGTCCTACAGTTGAGTTATGCCTGGCTCCGTGAGGTCCCGTCCTTTGGGTTTCCTTGGAACTAAAACACATTGTGGGGTGACCATCAGTCCACATGGGCTGTTTGGAAACTTTACTTAACAAAGCACCGTAAACTACCTCAGGATGCAATTTCTAGGGAGCAACCCGTGAGCTATGCTGGATTTGGTTTGGATTTGGGGATTTGCCCAGCTCCATCTCTGTGTCAGATGTAGCATTTCCATTCCCTGGGACCGTGGAATTCGCGGCTCAGAGATGAGTTTAGCACAGCAGCGCTGCGACGCAGAGCGTTCGAGGAAGTTTTACAGGAGCACAAGGCAGGAGGCAGCTATTCTTCCCACTCCACAAGCGGGGAACGAGGCTCCAGGAGCTGAAGCAGCTCTGAGGAGTTAAAAGTCACGATGGCAGTCGAGAGCGAAGTCCGGATTTACCGGCGCGTGTCCCACGCTGCTGCCGAGACCCTCGGAAGGGCGATGGCGTTCACAGCTGCCCCAGCAGGGCTCGTGTGCCTGCAGGCAGCTGCCGTGTGCTGGGGCCGTGCCCGGTGCCCACGCGGGGCCGGTGTGGGCACGGCCGGTCGGGCCGAGCGCGTTCCGTGCCAGGACACCGCGGGTCGTGGCGTCTGGTGGCGCCTGCGAACGCCGGGAGTTCTTGTCAGCTGTGGTGGCACGAGGCCGTTCCCACCGCCGCGGATTCAGGGTTTCGATCCCTCGTGGTGGGATGGCCGCGTTGCGGTGCACACCCACCCAGGTGGCACCAGCCCGTGTCTCTGCGGGTGAGAGGCAGCGCTGAGTGGCAGCCCCGAACTCCCAGCCGGGGAGATGTGTTATTTATTAGGATCTGTATAAATAATGATGTTCCGGCCCACGAGCTCGGGAATTTGCATTTTGTGATTGCAGAGGCATCGTTTGCAGGTCGTTGTGTGTTAAAAGTGGGATGTCAGTGGAGTGCGTTTAGGAAAACTGTCAGATGGTCAGAGAGGACAAGAGGTGGGCTCTTCTGGGGAGAGAGGATGGGGTGGGAGGAGCTGGGGGATCTCACAGATCCTCACCCTCTGGTTCCATGAGCCCTGAGTCAGACACCCAAATCTTTGGCAAACCACTGCAAAGTGCTTGCCTTGCTCCATCTGCACGGGTGGAGATGCAGTGACCTGGAGAATCATTGGGTTTAAGTTTTCTTAGAGGTCTGAGCTTAGAGTAAACTTCCCACAGAGGAATCCCCAGTTTGCGTGGAAACGTGCCAGGCTTTGGAAATGCCTTGGAGCACTGAGTGAGGCTTTTGGAGAGAGGAGTCTGAGGGGCAGGACAGCAGCAAGGAGGGGTCCAGGAGTAGTTTAGAGAACTGTGCCACATCTGTAAAAATACTTAGTTTCTTGATGGCATCATGGTTTCTGGGAACCTGGAGTTACACAGCTGGCTTGAGACCCTCCAAAATACCATTTGGAAGACAAAACATACTGAAAAGTCTTTTGGCCTTTTTGGGAAAGCAGAAAATTCTGTTCTGAGCCGTGAGGAGCTGAAGAATGGCTTGGTAGGAGCTGGGAGAAAGGGTTCAGTGGGCTCTGGGAGCCAGGGAATGGACTTCGTGAGCTGTGGGAGATGGGATATGGGCTTACTGGGCTCCAGGAGGTGGATACTGGTACATGAAAGCACAGGCTTGGCCAGTGACCTTGAGAAGAGGGTCTTAGCACCCAGAGCAGGGACCTGTGCACAGCCTGCTGTGGGGCTCACAGGAGGGCAGCCCTGACCCGTTTCTTGTTGCTTTGACTGCAAAGCAAATCCTGGCATCCTGCTAGTCCCAGCTATCTGGCACTCCCAGTGTTTAGGGTCCCACTATATCTGGGATGAGGAGGCCAAATTGCTACATCTCTGCAACTCCCCTCCACACTTGGCTCCCTGAAATTCACCAGATTCACTCCAAAATCTCCTCAGTAATACAGGAGTCCCCGTAGAGGGCTCTGCTCTCTGGAGTCATGGCAGGAGCTGGCACAGGGTGGCCAAGGGGCACATCATCCACCATCCAGGCCGTGGGATCAGCATCCCCCTGCTCTCTCCTGTCACTTTTGGCTGCCCCACACTTCAGCCCTCTCCCCAAGAGCCCCACAGTGGATGTCTTCTCTGTGGCCCCTGTTAGTGGCTTGGATACCCCTGTGACTCGTTGGTGTTGAAGTGTGTGGAAGGGAGATCTCAGGGATAATTTCTGAAGGGAAGTGGTTGGGGTGGATTGTGTGGTGGGGTCAGCACAAAGAATGGTGACCATCATTGTGGGGGATGGTAAAGTGTGGTGCTCCCAAGGAAAGGACTCTGGGACTGGTGAGAGTGGACTTTCCTCTGGCATTTTCCCATCAGGGTTAGGGGGAAAGAGTCTTTCCCTCATTCCGGGTTCTGGGCAGTGGCTGCCATGTGGCACAGGAGATCATGGCTGCTCAGCTCAGTGTCCTGCGCAGCGGGGAAGGCGGTGGAATGGCCTTGCTAACCCGCTGTGCCTTCTTCTCTCTCTTCCCAAGGCTGCAAGATCAAAGCCCTGCGGGCAAAGACCAACACCTACATCAAGACCCCCGTGCGGGGCGAGGAGCCAGTCTTCATGGTGACGGGGCGGCGGGAGGACGTGGCCATGGCCCGGCGGGAGATCATCTCAGCAGCTGAGCACTTCTCCATGATCAGGGCCTCCCGCAACAAGGCGGGCACCACCTTCGGCAGCGCGCCCACCCTGCCGGGGCAGGTCACCATCCGGGTGCGTGTGCCCTACCGCGTGGTGGGGCTGGTTGTGGGCCCCAAGGGAGCCACCATCAAGCGGATCCAGCAGCAGACCAACACCTACATCATCACGCCCAGCCGGGACCGGGACCCTGTCTTCGAGATCACCGGGGCGCCAGGCAACGTGGAACGGGCCCGGGAGGAGATCGAGACCCACATCGCGGTGAGGACGGGCAAGATCCTAGAGTACAACAACGAGAACGATTTCCTCTCCAGCAGCCCCGACTCCGGCATGGAGAACCGCTACTCGGAGGCCTGGCGGGTCCACACACCAGCACCCGGCTGCAAGCCCCTCTCCACCTTCCGGCAGAACAGCCTGGGCTGCATCGGCGACTGCTCCGTCGACCCCGTCTACGAGACCCCCCGGCTGAATGACCAAAACGACTTCAATTACGGTTACCTCTTCCCCAACTACGGCGTGAACAAGCAGGATCTGTACTACGGGGTGCCGGAATCGGGGGCCCCGATGTGGGCTGGGCAGGAGAACACCAACCCTGTCTCAGTGCTCTTCTCGAAGCAGCAGCGCTCCAGCAGCACCGGCACCATCCACCCCAACTCCCATCGCTCCCCGTCCTCCTCCATCCCCGAGCCCAGCCTCTCCGGGCTGCCCAGGCGGTCGCAGGGGGAGCCTCTCCAGGGCTTTTCCAAGCTGGGAACGCCTGCCGCTGCCCGGACGTCGGTCGCCAGCAGCCGCGAGTGCATGGTGTGCTTCGAAAGCGAGGTCACGGCCGCGCTGGTGCCGTGCGGCCACAACCTGTTCTGCATGGAGTGTGCCGTGAGGATCTGCGAGAGGACTGATCCGGAGTGCCCGGTTTGCCACGCGGCAGCCACTCAGGCCATTAGAATATTTTCCTAAAGAGACAGAGCAGGGCGTGGGGGGGGCGGGGGGGAGGGTCAGAAGGGAGCGTGGGGGGTCCACAGAAGAAAAATGCCGATGATAATAATAATAATAATAATGATAATAATAATAATAATGACATCTGAAGAACAAACAAATGAATGAAAGAATAAATTAATTTAAAGAAGAAGAAGAAGAAAAAAAAAGAAATTATTTTACAAGCAATGTATGTTATTTTTTAAAAAAAAAATAAGTGAATAATAAAATTAAAATGAATAGCAAAGCCAGAAATTTTGAAGGGCGAACAGTGCTCCAGCCTGCAATGTCTTTTTTAAACCAAGTACTCTGAACGCACACTCGGATCTCGCAAGCAAAGCGGTTTGGTTCAGTTTTTTTTGGTGGTGAGATTGGGACTTCTCGGCGATGACCAAGCCAGGCCACCTGGATCGGCCAGGGAGGGAGCAGGGACATGGGGAGGACCCTGCCAGCCTTTCTCCAGCCACTTTCAACCTTCATCTTGGCCTGAAGCCCCCACTCTCCTCCCCCCCAGGGATGTCAGCCCAACTGGGAGCTTGGAAAGAAACAAAGAGAAAGAAAGGAAAAGGGATGACGGGGATTTAGGAGAACAAGAAAGAAACCATCAACCTCTGGGAACCTGTTAGAATGAGGGCACAACTGTATTACCTCAAAGATTTAAACAAAAAAACCCACAGCTAAAGAACTTTTATTGTTTCTCTTTTTTTCTAAAAAAAATCAAACAAAAAAACCACAAAAAAAATTAAAAAAAAAGAAGGTGAAGAAATAAAAACGACGCCGGTGAAACTGAAGAAGGTTTGGAAGAACCTACTGGGATCACACCAGGCGGCGAGCATTTATTTTGTTATTCTGAGCCACCGTGGAGTCTGGAACTTTGTTCTTTTTTCCTTATCCGAGCAGGGATTTGTTCATCAGCCGAATCAGGAGTCACTAACAGGGTATTTCCAAAGCAGTCCCGAGTTCCCATCCATGGGGGGAGTGCATCGACTTCCACGTTTCCTTAGGTCACTCTTCGTCCTTTTCTCCAAGTGATGCCAGCTGCAGCTACACACACCATGTACTTACACACACACACACACACACACACACAACATTGTGCTTTTCTTTTTTTAAAAAAATATACCTATCGCACCAAAACCTAAGAGAGACGATCATGCAATACAGGCAATGAGCCCATACAGAACCAACATGCATCCCAACAGAGAGCAAAAAAACCCTGAGTTTATAGAGATAATTTTGTTGTTGTTTTTAAACTGGACCAAAACTTTTGTTACCCAAAACCAAGTGGGGGAAAAAAATAAAAAAAAGAAGAAAAAGTATTTCTTTATGGACCAAAACCTCTTCAACTGTCCTTTTCCTGGATCTTCCTGAGGTTGGCCACTTTTATATATTATATTTTTTTCAGAACGAAACAAAACAGAAAAAAAATTGCCTTGTTGAACATCTTTTAATCATTTCAAGACTCCTGGTTTTGTTAAACGAGATACTTTAAACCATTGGGAAGTGGGAGAGGACGGGCTTCAGATCTGGCTGCCGTGCCAACGCACGAGAGGTGCAGGCCAGCACCTTCACTCCATCAGGTTTGTTCAGCCAGTCTGTGGATGCCAAAACGCTGTGATGGTAAAGATGTGTTGAATTGACCTATTGAGTACCAGTAGACCCAGCTATAAATATATGTGTATATATATATATAGGCACTTAACTAATCAAGCACCTATATATATATATATGTGTATATAAACCCATATATATAATTTTTCTCCCACCACCACTGCTTCCCCGTTTCCTACCCCTCGACTTCTGCTCACAGATCCTGGACCCTGATTTAGAACTGAACCAACAAGTTTCACAACTTGACAGAGACAGTTCTAGCAGCGTAAAAAAAACCCCAAGAAAAAAACCCAAGATATTTTTTTTTTTATTCCCTTCAGTTACAGGAGACTTTATTTTCATCGTAATAATGTTCCTGGGAACATCCCCTCTTCTGCTCAGTTTGCTGCTGCTTGCTCCTGGTTGGTGCCTGAGCCCTGGTGTGGTGGGTTTGGGTGGGCTCTGTCACTGGCCATGGTCACCAGAGGGCCTGAGCTCGCCACACTGGGGCAGGTGGCACTGGTGCTCTGTGCTGATGAAGATCCACTTTCGATCTTCAGATACCAGTTGGAGGGTGTGAAATGATGATGGAATGCCTCCACCGTTTTGCATCAATGGTAAAGTGTTCTGTAGGGGGCAAGAGGTGGATGGAGGGGTGGACAATGTTCCCAGGCTGTAGTGGATGCCGATGTTTTAGAAGAAGTTAAGACAAAAGTAATCGTGCCGTGCTAACAGGACAGATTCTGTCGGGCAGAATTGGTACTCCCCTCCTCCCCAAAGCTTTAAGGACTTCCTGGCCGCCTGGTTCTCCCGGCACTGTGGTGTGCACAGCCGCTCCCAGCGGGACCAGCTCGGGCTGGGAGCGCTTCCCGGGGGAAGGCGCTGTGCTTTGGACCCGCCGGTGTGGGGCTGTGGGGTGATGGAGGGCTGGGGTGCTCCAGACGAACTCTCAGAGCGCCCATGGCCTGGCACTGTCCTGGGGCACAGCCGTGGCAGCCGTCCGTCCATCCCCGTGGCACTGTGGCCTCGGCGAAGGCTTCAGAGCCCTGGCCAGCACTGGCCATATCCTTCCTAAAACTAGCCCAGTTCTTGTTCAAAATCTGGCTTCGGTTTGGTCCTAGTAAGAAAAGGGAAGGGAGAGGGGGACATCCTTGTTCTCTGGTAACCTCTCCCCTCCCCGACACCACCTCCTCTGCCGTGTCCCATCTCCTCCCCCCAAGGTTGTATTTTATCCGTTCATTGCGCAAAATTCTCCCGCTGATGTCGAGAGTTGGTTGGGGCACGAGCTGGGGGGTGGGGAGGGCGGGGGGGACCAACCACCCTTCAGAGGGGCGTTCGGAAATGTTGGTGTTGGTGCTGGAGGGGCTGAGCTGGAGGCGGCCGCGTCCCTGCGCCGCTGTATTAGTGAGTGAGTAGTCGTTCTTGGCTGAGTGGAGTCTGTTCGTGGTAATGTGAGCAAGTTCTTGATCAATGTCTTTATTTGATGCCAGGTTGTGAAGAGGTGGGTGGGAGCGNGGGGAAGGTACAGGGGGCTTTCCTCTGCTCCTTGTACCTCCTCTCTCACCTTAATAAGCAAAAACGATGTAAAAGCCTCCTGCATGCTGAAAAATGTTAGAGAAAAAAAAAAACAAAAAACCAACCCTTTCTTTT
>VXBA01005914.1:146172-160335 GCA_013399895.1 Serilophus lunatus
CTTTTTGGTGTTCCCCCCCCCCCCCCCCCCCCTCCTCTTTTCTTTAAACGTCATAGGAAACCTGTAGTCGGGATTGTTACTATTGGAAACCGATCACATGTTCCATCCAGGTATTTTCATCTCTCCGGCGTTACGCAAAAAAAATAAAGGCTGAGAGAGAGAGATATAACCGAACATAGAAGTAGAGTTAGGCTCGTTGTCTGAGTTTTGAGGCATATAGTATAATGGGAGAAGGAAAAAATTAAAATAAAATAAAATTAAAATAATGATGTTGCACAACTTGTAGAAAACAAAGAAGGGAAAGGGTTAATGTATTAAATGTGCTAAATTACATTAAGAACTTAATTTTATTAAAGTATTATTACTTAAGAAACTCATTATCTGCTCTTGGTTTCTGTCTGTCCGTGCTTTGGGAATGGGGCCCTGGCTCCCTGAGCTCTGGGGTGGTGGGGCCACACCTCCCTCTGCCACTCCCTGCGGGTCTCTCACCAGTCCCATGCCTTTGACAGCTCTTTTTGGGGTTCACTAAAGCATTTGTGAGGTGTTGCTCCCCCCCTGCACCAGCTGCTGCTCCCAGTCCTGGTGCCAGCAGGTCCCTCAGCTGTGAGCCACCCCATGCTGTGTTTCACCATTCCTACCTCTTTATTGCAGCAGAAATGACCTAAAAGCTGGATAGCTTGGAACAAGACTGGGGTGCTGAGCCCAAAAGGGTCTCCATGAGCCTGAATGAGCTTATCATCCCACATGTCCATGCCAGTGCCTGCCTGGTGGCACATCCAATGGCAGCAGGCCCCAGGGGATATTTGGCTCAACGCTGTTCCTTTGAGGAACCTTTGGAGCATCCTCCTCCTCCTGTGCACCCACCCCTCCAGCCGGCGGGGCTGACATCACCTCTTGGCACTGCATTTCGGTGTGGGCAGATGGTGTGGGCAGGGGTGGTGCTTGGCAGCTCTGGCTGGTCTGCGTGTTGCCGTGGCTCTGCCAGCTGGGGTGGGCACGGGGCAGAGCCCAACCCGTGGGGCAATGGCCACTGCTCACCTGGGGACAGTCCCCAGCTGTGGTCAGACCCAGGATGCAGCCAAGGATGGGTCTGACCAGCTCAGGGACGAGGCTGCCTCTGGGACAGAGCAATGCCACCGTGCAGGGACACACTGTGCCAGGCTGGCTGGAGCCAAGGTTAAGATGCTGCCAGGGCTGGAATAAAGGGGCAACCTGGACTCAGCTAGGGCCAACACCCTGTACCACACGGTACAGATGCTTCCATGCCCGGTTCATGCACCCCTAACACTGCCCCTGCTGTGGCAGGATGATCCAGCCTGCCCCTCTGAGCCTGAATTTCAAGCTGTCCTCTCTGGCCTCCCAACAGGACACCTCCTTAACACAGTCACACCTTCCTCCTTGCCCTTCTCCTCAGCCTTCATTGCTTGGGGATGCTGCCTGACTGCCCTGTGTGAAGCTGGCACCACGCAAGGAACAACCCCAACAGAGAGAGAAAGAGCCTCAATAGCAGCTTTATTTGGGGATTTTGCCTCAATTCCTGTTTCATCGACAAATCACACCCCAACTTGAGACCCTGGTGCAGATCCTGCCAGCACAGCCAAGTGAGATGGGGTGACAGGGGGAGGCCATGGAGAGACAGAGACCCCCCCAAACCCCTTGCTGTGACAGAGGCCACAGTCCCTGCACTGGGTCAATGGGTACAGGCTCTCCCACCTGCACCCCTCCTGACTGACACCTGACAGTCATTCCTGACAGCAGGTGACACCTACCCAGGGGGTGGCTGCTATTCCCCAGGGTGCAGCAGATGTTCTATCTAAAGTCAGCATGTTCCCAGGCTGGGCCAGCCATGGGTGACCAAACACTTGAGTGGGGCAGGGTCAAGCCATGTTTGGGGTGTCCCTGCAGCCTGAGCTGCGTGGTCCCCAGTGCTGGCACTGGTCCCCAACCCTGCCCTCACCCTTAGCCCTGCAAAGCCCTGACCCCCCCAAGTCCCTGCTCCCATCTCTTTCTGGAAGAGGCAGAGCTTTTTCTTTTGCTGAGGCCATGCCTTTAGGGGGGGGGGGGTCACAATATGAAAAAATTGTCATCCCCACACCCCACCCCGGTGTCCCCAGCAGCACCCAGAGGCACTCCCAGTACCAAAAGGGCAGGGCTGGACACAACCAGCCACATTGCTGCTCATTTCACCGGGTGGCAGAATGGTGCATGCAATGTTCCTCTCCCCACACCCACCCCACAGGGCTGCACCCAGGGTGTCACCAAACAGGGACTCACCATGTTAGGGCTTGTTCAGTGCCACCCAGGCACCTGGTGACTGTGCCTGGAGGGCTAGAGGGAGCAGGGACACAGGGGATGGCATGTTCCCAATCATGGGGAGAGAGGAAAAGACACCCTGATGCTTTGCCTCCCCTCCCTGTTTTTGTAGGTCCTACGTAATCACAGGGAGAGCAGTGCACGGGCAGGGTGATGATGCACACAGAAGCAGCTGCCAGCCAGCCCTGCTCAGGGGAGACTGCAGCGAGCAGAGGTAGAGGGTGAGACACGATGCCACCATGTGCTGGGTGGTGGGGGATCAAGGTGGGGGCACCCCAGGGGCTCAGATGTTCTGGCAGCAGGGTGCCTGCCGGCCCTCCTGCTGCGTGGGCAGCACTCGGATGGGCTCGATGGTGGTGCTGGGGCCAAACTCCGACTCTGGCTGCCCAGTGATCTGCCTCTGGGACACGATGCGGTAGATCTCTGCCAGCACAGAGAGAAAGGGAAGGGGAAAAACAACTTTTTAAGTACATATGTCATTGGGGACCTGCCCTCTCCCCAAACACACAGCTCCTAGGATGCAAATGTCCACATCTCCCCATCCAGGGAGCAGGATTCCACCCCAGCTCCCATCCAGTACAGACAAGGTTCCCAGGAGGATCCTGGGAGGACACAATGTCAAAAGCCACCTTTAACCCTGTCCCCTCCCTTTCCTGGTTACCCGAGAGGATGTTGTGGAAAGCTGTCTCTACGTTGGTGGAGTCCAGAGCAGATGTCTCGAGGAAGGACAGCCCGTTCTTCTCTGCAAGGACAGGGGCAAGCTCAGGTGGGGGCTGTGAGCTACAGTCGGATGGGATGGGACTAGACAGGAGAGGGGAGATACCTGCGAAGCTCTTGGCCTCATCGGTGGGCACGGCCCGCAGGTGCCTCAGGTCGCTCTTGTTGCCCACCAGCATGATGACGATGTTGGCGTCAGCGTGGTCCTGCAGCTCCTTCAGCCAGCGCTCGGCGTTCTCGTACGTCAGGTACTTGGCGATGTCGTAGACGAGCAGAGCTCCCACCGCCCCCCGGTAGTACCTGGGGGACAGCCAGAGGACGGGGTCACGGCAGGGCCCCAGGCAAGGCCCACGGGCGGGGGGCAAGGAAACTCACGCGGAGGTGATGGCGCGGTACCGCTCCTGCCCGGCCGTGTCCCAGATCTGAGCCTTCACCGTCTTGTTGTCCACCTGGATGCTCCTCGTGGCAAACTCCACCCCGATGGTGCTCTTGCTCTCCAGGTTGAACTCATTGCGGGTGAAGCGCGAGAGCAGGTTGCTCTTCCCCACCCCAGAGTCCCCGATGAGCACAACTGGGGGGCGCAAGCACAGTGTCAGCACCCCTGGACACCTTGTAAGTCTGCCCATCCCACAGCCTGGCAGGGACAGGGATCTCCCCATCTGCCCCCACCCCAGACCCCACCTCCACCTCTTCCAGGAGAAGCTTCCTGGTGAGGAGTGAAGCAGAGCAGGAGCAGCTTCCTCTGCTCCTCCCAGCAGCATCATTGCTGCCCATAAATACCCCTCGAGAAAATTCCTGCTGTCACTGGGAAGCTGCCAAGCATTTCTGTCCCAGCCCTGGGGACAGGAAGGCATAGTATTCGCTGGCGTCCCTGAAGTGGGCAGAAAAGCAGAGCCAGGACCTGTGTGGGGACAGCCAGGTCAGAAGCCAGGCAGAGCTGGAGCTCTTCATTCCAAACCTCTGTGCCCTCCGGCCCTGAGGGCACACAGAAGGACATAAAGACCTGCTCTGAAAGGAAGCATCATTCTCCTCCACTGCTGCTGGTACAGCCCCTGAGCTGGGAAGTCCCTGGGTGTGGGTTAAGTGCATTTTCTGCCTGTCCCAGATCTGGCTGGTTCCTGTAAAACCTGGTGCAACAGGCTCTGGGGAACTTTATCACGTGCCTCCCTGGTCAAGTTTGTTGAGTTTATGACTCAACAGGTTTTCATTTTTATTTTGTAATTTATTTTTAATTCTCTCACTGCCTATCCTGTTCATTCCCCAGGTGCACTCAGACACTTCACTTCACCCACCCTGTAGGACACTTCTCTCTGCCAGGGTTGGACAACAGCTCATGATTGTCCAGTGACTGCTGGAGCAGCACCACCAGCAAGGGACCACCGTGATGCCCCACACTACAGGAGCTACAGCAAGGCACAGCTACCCTCAGTCAAGGCTCAATAGCCACCATTCTCCTGGATAACCCCTTCTCACCAGCTCCAGCTCACAGACATGACTTTCTTGCATAAACTGGGGTGCAAAGCCTCCAACAATGCAGTCACGCCCCTCAGTGCAGGGCATGCCAGCAAAGAGCCTGGCTCCAGGAAGCTCAACAACATGTGGAGCAGCTCCCTGGGACCACTGAGGGCAGCTGGAAGGCACCAGAGCCTCACTGGCCACCACTGTGTCAGGACAGCCAGCAACAGAGGGAAGGGCAACATCACAGAATAGTTTGGGTGGATGGGGCCATAAAGCTCATCTTGTTCCACCCCCTGCCATGGGCAGGGGCACCTTGCATTAGATCAAGTTGCTCCAAACCCTGTTCTTGGACAATTTTTAGAGATGGGGCAGCCACAACTTCTCTGGGCAACCCGGGCCAGTGTCTCGCCCACCCTCACAGGGAAGAATTTCTTCCCAACATCCCATCTAACCCTGCCCTCTGGCAGCAGGAAGCCATTCCCCTTTGTCCTGTCACTCCAAGTCCTTGTCCAAAGTCCCTCTCCAGCTCTCCTGGAGTACCTTTAGGCACAGGAAGTGGATCTAATGTCTTCCTAGAGCCTTATCTTCTGCAGGCTGAACACCCCCAGTTCTTTTAGCCAGTCTCCAGAGCAGAGGGTCTCCAGCCCTTGGAGCATCTCCATGGTGTCCTCTAGACTCACTACAGGAGCTCCACATCCTTCCTGTGCTTGGGGGGTCCCAAGGCTTGAGGCAGCACTGCAGGGGAGTCTCACTAGAGCAGAGGGGCAGAATCCTCCCCTTGCCTTGCTGCCCATGCTGAGGGATGGAACCCAGGACAGTGTTGGCTTCTCAGCTGCTGCCCACACCCACTGGGAGAACTGTGACAGCCTGGTCTACCCTGAAAAAGCCAGTAGGAAAATGCAGGCCAGTGATGAGCTGGGTTCGTTAACACTTCCTGAGCATCAAAACTTTGGTCTGGGCTCAGTCTTTAACCAAGGGAAGTTGCTGCTTCCCCTACTCAACTGCCACAACCCCCATTCTAGCAGAGCCATGCTCCATGGCAGGCTCTGGAAGGCTTTGGATCACACCACAGATGCAGGGAAGGGGTGGGTGGAGCAGGTTCCTGCAGCTTCTGAGGGTACTGTGCTGAGCCCCCTCTCCCTGAGCCTGAAGGACACGAGGGCTGGAGCAGCATCCCCCATCCCAAAAGCATTTGTCACACTCCAGCCTTGCTGCCTGCAAGCACTGGTGAACATCCTTGGCACGCCAGGTCCCCACTGCGGGGATGGGCATGGAAACAGCCTGGAGCTCCACAAAGGGTCCCAAATCAGGGTCCCAGGAGCAGCCATGCCCAGAGCTGTTCCTCATCCATCCTGAGACCCTTCACTACATCAGGGCCTTCCCCTGAGGGCAGCTGGAATGTGCAACGTTCTTCATTCACAACAACTAATGCTCCTGCCTCAGTGAAATCTCAGATAATGCTGCTTCCAGCTTTGGCCACACCCCTTTTCTTGGGGGAGAAACTGGGCTGTTGAACCCCAGGGGCACTGTGCCTCTGGGCACTGTGTCCCCTTTGGACTTTGCCCCTGGTTTGGAAGGGATGAGCTGCCCTGAGCTGTATTGAAAACAGTTCTCTTATTTTTTAAGAGCTCCAGAGACCACCACAAGATCCAGGAGGAGAATGTAGAGCCCATTGTGAGTTGCTCCCACCCCTGGCCGCTGTGGGATCACAGGAAACGGATAGGCAAAGTAGGACCATGTGCCACAGTTCCCCCAGAGACCTGCTGCTGACACGGGGCAGGAGGAGCAGGACACAGTGGCCAGCAAAGCTCCTGCCGGGGAGCTTTGATCGAGGCACAACCCAACATCAGAGCTTCCCCTTTGCCAGGTCCCAGAACAACTCCAGGGAGGAGGATTTTCCTGGGCAGGGGCCAGGGAAGGTGTGCAAGGAGCCAGGGGCTACCGGCATGTTGCTGGCTAGAGTTACGTTGTGTCGGCGGCTGGAATTACTCGGGGCCTTTTGGGCAGGGCAGTGTGGGCAGGCTGACTCACAGCCGCCCGCCAGCGAGCTCATGCCTCACGTTTTATGGCTCGGGAGGCTGTGCTGTTGCCAAGATGTCCCTTCACTTCTCCATGACCTGCTCTGTCCCTAAGATGTCCCCTTGCTTCTCCAGCACCTGCTCCAGCCACGGCAAGTGGCAGGGAAGCCTGGCATGCACAGGGATGGGGATGTTCCACAGAGATGCTGGGCTCTCACAGCCAGCAATGCCAACATTGTGTCTCCATGGGTCTGCCCCTGTCCCGCCCAAGCACATCAGAGGGGACACACCAGGACCGGCGCTGGGAAGGACGGATGCTCGGACCTTTCCCCTCCACACAGCCGAGGAGCGGCACAGCTTTCCCCGCTGGCGTGGCTCCCTGTCCCCAGGCCTGTCCCCCCCTCCTCCAGCCCCGCAGGAGAGAGCACGGACGGGTGGTCAGGGGCTGGCACATCACCCACAGAGCCCCAGGGACCAGCCTCCCCCACCACCCCCAGGGACCAGCACCCTGCCATGGCCACAGCCACCCCTCCCAGGACCTCCCAGGTTCCAGACCCTCCTCACAGTGGTATCGAGCCCTGGGACCACAGACCATCAATCAGATCAGTTCGAAGCAAACCCTCAGATCACAGCAGCATTTCAACACCACCAGTACCCGCCCCCTGCCCAACACAGGGGAGTACCACAAGCCCCCACGCTGGTCCCCAGCGCTGGGAACCGGGTGTTATATCCCCAGTACAAGCCCCATCTTCCAGCCCCATCCCGAGAGTACTGCGCGGAGCCAGCCCTGCCGGCAGCACGCTGAGGCCAGGCACCGCTCATTGCAGGCATGGCCAGCACAGCGCAGGCAGGAGACCCACCTCTGAAGAGGTAACCATACCTTTGAAGAGATAATCGTACTCGTCGTCCTTGCCCCGCATCTCGCCCAGCACCACAGCCCCACTCCTACTGGGCCAACTGGGATTTCCGGGCCTTTTGCAGCCCTGGCAGGAGCTGTCCCCCCGTCACCCATTGGTGGCCACAGCCCTTCCTGCTCCACACCCATTGGCAGCCAGGGCTGCCTGTCACAGCCCAGGTGTGCTCACCTGGGCCAGGTAAGGGGGGGGCAGGGATCTTGCATGGCGGCAGGGACAGGTCACCGCCTGCGTGTGCCACTGATGGGGACAGTGACAGCCAGGCACTCCACTTAGACCCGTGGGTGTGACATGGACCTGGGCCAGCATGTCTGGCACAGTGCAAAGGGAAAGCGAGTGAAGACACGGAGAATCCAGCAGGAATTCTCTCATTTCTGAGGGGTTTTGGACAACTGGCAGAGGCTGTGTCATTGTTTGGACTGACAAAGTCCAAATGGGGCATGTGGACGGGAAAGGCTGTGTGGGGAAGGGGTGCAGGGTGAGCATGTCTGTGGTAGGAGGGGGCACAGAGGGACCATGGCATCGAGGTGGGAGGGGGTGCAGGGGGGCGATGGCATCCAGCTCAGCTGCTTTGGAGGCCACGATCTCCAGCATATTATCATGAAGGTGGGGACCCAGGGAGTCTACCACAAACACGCAGGAATTCCAGCTCAGCAAACCTGCATTTCACAAGTCCTTTAATGATTGCGTCACCCCTGCACTGGACAAGGAGCTGCTCCCAGTCCCATGGCACCAAGCCCCGTGCCAAATCCTGTCCCACCATGCAGACAGCAGGGACCTTGGCTTGGTCCTGCTGTCACACTTGCCCCAATATCTGGGATGGGACAGGGGTGTGCCAAGGGCTGAGCACTGCTGTTTCACTCCTTAGGGCTTGGCTCAAGTCCAGAGCAGTCCCTGGTTGGGACAGAGGCCTGTGGGTCAGCCACATCGCCAGCATGTGGCACAGGGTAGCCCCACAGGAGCAACCCTAGGGCCAGAGGCAATTGGAGAGGTTCTTGTGGCTGGCATGGTCCTGGCCAGAACCTCCTGGCTCCTTTCCCAGTGCTGCCTTGGGGATACCCTGGTCCCCTGCTTTGCAGGTCCAGAGGGGCTGGGATGGTGTGTGAGTGTGGTGATGTTAATCGGGGCCCAGGGAAAACAAAACAGAGAGAAGAGCTCCCAGCACTGGTGCCTCTCACCATTTATGGCAGAATTTGGCCCTTGTCTGGGCTGCTGGCTCCCACTGCACCAGGATAAGGTGGCACCACAGGCAGGGTGACACCAGCCTGTGCCAGTAGCCGCTGGCATGTCCCTGGGCTGTGAGGTTTCCTGGGGGCTTCCCGGGGTGCCTGGCCTGCTCAGAGGGCAATGCAGCACGGGCGTCTCTCCGTCTGTGCCGGGGCTGTGCTCGCAGGGTTCTCACTGGCAAGCGACACCGTGTTGCTTTGGCTGTTCCTCTGCTTCTGCTTCTGCACTTTGTAGAAGATCTCTGCAAAAGAAGAGGTGCCAGGAGATCTGTGTGTCAGCCCAGCCCCGCTGGGGAAGCTGGCACAGCTTCAAGCCTGCAGCCCCTGCTGTTTACCCACAGCTCAGCACTGAGCACATTGCTGGCTCTCCTTCCCCTCTATGCAGCAGAGGGGTGAGTTGAGGGGTGACAAGGCAGCAGCTCCTTCAGGTTGCATCCCTGTGGCACCTGCCTGGGGAACACCCTGTGCTTGGGCAATTTCCTCTTGCCCAACCTGGGATTACCACTTCATCCTGTGCTGGGGCTGGCAGCTCACTGGGCCAGACTAGTTCAGCACAGCATGGCTCAGCACAGCATGGTAAGGCACAGCATGGCATAGCATGGCACACCTTGCTGCCCCAATGCTACTGGGCTGCCATTTCTGGAGAGCTGCTCCTGGATGAGCTGAGCATCACCCACCTCCATCCCTGCCCCTCCAGGTCCCCACGGCCGGTTCAGCAGGGTGCTGCAGACGTTGAGTCAGGAGCCCAGGACAACAGGAAGGGGACCAGAGATTATGGGGGAGAAGGAGCCCCTGGGGCTTCAGAGATTCCCAGGGGCCATGAGAACAAAGCTGTGGGTGTGGGGAGCGAAACACCCAGCACCAAAGGTTGGAAACCAAACAAGCCAGAAAGACAACACCGAAACCAGCCCCAAAGAGCTCAGGTGGGGCAGGGCAGAGGAAGGAAGCACTGCACATCCTCTGCCCAGCCCTGTGCCCCTGGGAAGGGACCCTACGATGCCCTGGGACCCTGCTGCACCATGGCACCAGTGCCTGTACCCTTCAGGATGGTCTCAAATGCCTGCTCGACGTTGGTGGAGTCCAGCGCAGAGGTCTCAACAAACAGCAGCCCTTTGTTGTCTGCAAGAAGAGGAGCCCTATGAGATGATGCAGACCCCAGAGAGGGCATGGCTCCATTCTGGAGCCCCTCTAGTGGTGTTCAGGTGCCTGCATTGGTGCAAGTCCCTGCTGTTGGGGAGGTTCCCAAGCCTCCAGTCCCGTGGTGGGTGCCAGCTTTTACCTGCAAACATTTTTGCCTCCTCCATGGGCACCTCCCGAGCCTGTGCGAGGTCGGTCTTGTTCCCCACCAGCATGACGACGATGCTGGCCTCGGCATGGTCATACAGCTCCTTCAGCCACCGGTCCACCACATCGTACGTCTGGTGCTTGGTGATGTCAAACACGACCAGGGCACCCACGGCCCCCCGATAATACCTATGGCAGAACCCCACCATCACCCCACGCTCCGGACACCCCCCCCAGCATCTCACCCACAGGGCTCAACTACGAAAGCATCACCCACTCAGGCCCCAGAGATTTTAGGCCTCCCATCCTTACGCTGAGGTGATGGCGCGGTACCGCTCCTGCCCGGCCGTGTCCCAGATCTGAGCCTTCACCACGGCATCTCCCACCAGGATCGTGCGGGTGGAGAACTCAACGCCAATGGTGGTGCGGCTGTCGTGGTTGAACTCGTTGCGGGTGAAGCGGGAGAGCAGGTTGGTTTTGCCCACCCCGGACTCCCCAATCAGGACGACTGTGGAAGGAAGGGAGGAGAAATCCCACTGGACTGCCCCGGAATTGGCTGAATGAGCATCACTTGTTGCACCACAGCTCCAGACTTGGCACAGAGGCTGGGCAGGTGTGGTTGCTCCTTCAGCAAACAGGTGTCTACCTCGTGCACTGAGCTCTCAGGCTCTCAAGTGTGGCTGAACCACCTTGGCACAGCCCAGCGTCCTCCCTGGCTGCTGTGGGGCCCCAGAGTTGATCACAGGGTTCACAGCTGCTGGACCCTGGGCAGAAGGAGCAGGACGAGGACACTGGTGAGCCCCGGGTCACCCTGCTGTGGTGGGCACCCAGGATGGGTGGCACACTGGAGCCTGTCCATCTCCACTTGCCTAAATGAAGAACTGATACCAGTGAGGTCCAGACAGTATCACCTGGCACAGACACAGGACACTGGGGCCCTGTGCCTGAGAAGCTCAGGCTAGGGGTTGTTTCTCCAGCCCAGGTTTGACCCCCATGTCCTCTGCATGTGCCACCACCCTGGTCACCATAGCAGCCTTTTCAATACTTGCTGCTCTCGGGGCTACAGACTTTCACGCTCAACCCCAGCTGTCATAGCTCTTACACCCCCTGCCAGCAATTTGCTTGGCCCCCCCATGCCTGCAGCCTTGGGGTGAGTGTGGATCTCCCCATGGACCCTGACACTGTTTGCCAGCCCTCGCCTCACTGCTGTCAGCCAGGGATGCAGCTGAGCCCAGTGCCCACTCCCTGATCCTCTGACCCATCCATAGCTCCCCGTGCCCATCAGAGTTAGGGTTAAGGTTAGGTCACCAACGTCCCGGTTCAGGACACAGCAGCCCTGTAGGAAAGGCACCACAGCTGCCTCCCCGCAGCCCCTGCCCTCCTGCTCTAACCCTTTTGGGGTCGCATCGAGCGCAAGACTCACCCTTGAAGACAAAGTTATAATCCTCCTCGGCGCTGCCCATGTCGCCCCGGCTGCCACCCGCCCTCGCGGGGCCACCGCTGGGTTTCCTCCTTCCCGCTGCCAAGCCTCGGGCAGGCGGCGGGGCGGGCCGGGCTCCCGGAGGCGCCGAGGGAGGAGACGGAGCGGGCAAAGGTTCCTCGCTGGCAGGGAGCGGGTGTGAAGCCAAGAGGGGTCCAGGGCAGCGCGGAGGGTCGGGGCAGCAGCAGGGCCAGCCGGGTTGGCGGCGCAGCGCGGCCGGTTGACTCAAGGGGTGGGACCGGGTGTCGCAGCGCAGGTTGGGCAGGTAGTGTCACCCCTGGGACCGTCACGGGGCGGCCGGAGGAGGAGCCGGGGACCGATCCCGGCCAAGCGCGGGGCAGGCTGGGGCAGCGAGGGCACTGTGGGCAACGTGGGAAGTGTGGGGTGTGAGGGCAGGGAGGGCAGTGAGGGGGACAAGGACAGCAAGAGCCGCCGGGCCAGGAGCAGAGCTCCCCTCTCAGCCCGGGTCCTGCCAGCTAGGAACGTTCCCTCGCCTCTGCTGCCATCGTGTGAAAATCGGGGAAACGGACGGGAAGGAGCCCCCGCCGCCTCCTGCTCCCCAGGGCGGCCGGGCAGGGCTGCGAGGGGCTCGGCTCGCTTGTATCCCTCCCCCTTGATACCAGCCCATCGCAGCCCGTTTTTCCCTTGGGTGTCAGACCATGGCAGAGCAACAGGAGCCCCAAAACACTCCTCAGGCACCCCCAGCCTGGAAGGAATGCGTTACCCTCCAGCTCCCTCTCATTCACAAAGGACACAAGCATCAGACACACTTTTATTCCTCCCAGTCTTTGTGCTCCCCCCCACCTTATTTTTAAGGCCACACCAGAGCTCCAGGATGCCCATGGGGCCGCTCACCCCCCGCCCACACCAGCGATGGTGTCGAAGCCTTGGCAGCACCTCAGCACCTCCTGGCTCAGGATGCGGCCACCTGCGTGAGTGGCTCCTCCAGGTACTGGACCAGCGCCTGTGCCTGCGAGTGGAGAGCAGTGTGAGCCATGCCCAGGTGGTTTTGCAACCTTTGTGCCCACTGCCCACACGCTTACTGTAGTTTATATTTCAGCTCAGAGCCTTGAAAAGGTGTGGTGCGGTGCCTGGGTGGGCACAGGAAACAGAGAAGCCTCTCCAAGGAGGAAAGAGGCACCCCAGGCACAAAAGCTTCTTCCCTCCCATCCCCATCCTCAGTAGCTCTTTCCCACCCCACAGCAGGGACTCAGCCTTGCAGCCCTCCCAGCTCCCTCCCCAGCAGCGTTACCTTGGCCTTCAGCATTCCAAATCCCACCGTCTCCTTGGCGTACATGCAGAGCAGCAGGTTTGCCACCCGTGTGATGGCCACTCGCCCCTCCTGCCCAGGGAGAAACAGTACCTGTTGCATCCCAGCTCAGTGCAGACCATCAGCAGCAGGGTGAGCACCGTGGCCAGGTCCCCAGGGAGGGAGGGCAGCCCCCAGCCCCACATACCATGCAGTCCATGAGGATGAATTTCAGGTTATCTTCATTGAACGCCTGGTGCCCGTTCTTGTCGTAGGCCACCCAGATGTTGCTGGCAATGGCAGCAGTGACCCTGGCATCAGTGTCTCCATAGCCTGAGTAGGCGAGCAAGGACCCCTCATTGTTCAGGAGCCTGGAAATGACATGTGGGGAGGGCGTCAACTGATGCTTCTAAACTCAGTGGGGCACCAGACCCCCCCCTGCAGCGCTGGGGGCAGAGCAAACCCTGCCCCCTAATCCTCAGTGCTGCTCCCAAGACACTCCCCCCTTCACAGGGGTTTTGGCAAGGGGCAGGGGGTCTTCAAAGCCAGGAAGCTCTTGGGTGTCCCCAGGCCTGAGCAGGGCAGTGCACAGCTGTGGTGGCTGCAGCTGGATCTGCTGCAGACTGGGCACCAGCCGGGTGGGCAAACACTGTGTGTGGCCCTGGCACCACGCATGGAGCATCGTGCATGGTGCACAGCCACAGCACAGCCCATAGCCCAGCACCATGCACAGCGTGTGGCCCCAACCCCCAGCATGCCCCTGGCAGGGCTGATCACCCTTCTGGGCAGGGACAGGGAGCACCCGTGGAGAGGGGCATGGGCAGGGGCAGGGGCAGGGACTGGGACAGGCAGTGCCCCATGGCAGGGATGGGAGCAGCACCAGGCAGCATTCCTTAGAAGGGACTAGGGCAGGGGCTGGGGACTGGAGCAAAGGCAGGCAGCATCCCTGGGCACAGGAAGCGTTACCAGGGCAGGACCAGGGATCATTCCCGAGGCAGCAACAGGGACAGGTAATATTCCTGGGCGAGTCAGCATCCCTGGAGCAGAGCAGGGACCATCCCCTGGGACAGGGACAGGCAGCATGCCCAAGGCAGGGGCAGGGACATGGGCAGGAGCAGGGGCAAGAGCCAGGGGAGGCAGCATCCCCGGGCAGGGGCTGAGAGCAGGGCTGGGGCAGGGGCAGCGGCTGGGGCAGGGAGCATCCCCGGGCAGGGGCTGAGAGCGCACCCAGAGCAGGGCTGGGACAGGGACAGGGACAGGGGCTGGGGCAGGGAGCATCCCCGGGCAGGGGCTGAGAGCGCACCCAGAGCAGGGCTGGGACAGGGGCTGGGGCCGGAGCAAGGGCTGGGAGCATCCCCGGGCAGGCGCAGCATCCCCCTGCAGGCAGCGGCCGCCCGGTGCCCGCGGCCCCCGGCCGGGGGAAGGCGCCCCCCGGCCCGGCCCCCGCACTCACAGGGTGCTCTGGACGCCGCCGGTGTTGGCCTGGCTGAGCACCTGCGTCAGG
>VXBA01005914.1:161358-174205 GCA_013399895.1 Serilophus lunatus
GGGGGATGTTCCCCGGGCGAGGGGTGGGATTGCACACAGAGCCGGGGAGAGGGGCTGGGGAGGCAGCCGGGGGTCGTGGGGTGGGTCTGGCCCCTCTGGAGGCAGATCGCCGCCCCCCACCCGGGGGAGGGGAGAGGAGCCGGGCAGGTGTTTGGAGCTAAGGGGAGGAGGAAAGGGAGGATCGGCCCTCCCACGGGTGGGTTGGGGGCATTCTGCGCCTGGCAGGGAGCAGGACGGGGCTGGCTGCGGGGCTGGCCGCAGGGCTGGCTCAGGCGCTGTGGCAGTGCCCACTGGGACAAGGTGTCACCGGCACAGCCGGGCTGGCCGCGCACTTTGGTCGGGCACAGGGCACGAGGTCGTAGTGTGAAGGACCTGGCAGGGATTTCTGAGCGTGGGCATGGGCTGGGCAGGCCCTCCTCCTCCTTCCTGGTTGGCTCCAGGGAGCTCTTTGGTGCAACAGTGAGGGCTCTGTGCAGGGGGGGACAGGGGGCTGTGGGGCCAGGGTGACCTGGGGTCTCCCCATCCTTGTCCTTAGAGTTCTGCTGCAAAGGCTGCAAGCTCTGGGACACTTGTGTGCTTCACACTCTGTCCTGGCCTTGCCCTGTGAATTCCCTGTAGTTTGTGGCTTCCTAATGCAAGGCTTTATTTCCTCCCAATGAGTTTGGGAATGGCCCCCTGACAGTCGTGTTGGCAGGTGTTAATCCCAGCACACCACACAGTAAGGAAAAGGTGTCTGTGCTCCATGGTGTGCTCACAGGGAATTCAGCTGCAGAAATAGGAATTGGAGAAGACCTAGTTTGTTTCCATTGGCTGATAAAGGATTGTTCCCTTTTCCATAGAGCTCTGTCCTGTATTAAATCAGAGTTGGGCTTTCCTGAGGAGAAAAGCTCAAATGAGCAGAGACAAAACCAGTTCAGTCATTCAGGGTAAATGGTGTGTTTGGGTTAGGCCTGAGACACACTTGGTCTGTTTTTGGAAGCCTTCAGCTCTTCCTGAGGGAATGGCTCTGGTTTTTCTGAGCTTTACTCCACGTTTTGTGAGTGCAGAGCTTGTCTTTGCCTTGTTTTGGTTTTCCTCAATGCCTCGGACATTGTCAGCAAGTGGTGACCGAGTGTACATGGGCTCAGAGGGCCTGTCACTGCCCTGTGCTGTCCCCAGAGTAGATGTGATCCCTGGAGCTTTACATTTCTGGGCTCAGTCTTTTGCCTGAAAAATGCTCTGTTTGTTTTCCAGTTCAAAGAAGAAATTTCCAGGCGGTTTAAAGCCAAACAGGATCAGCTGGTTCTGATCTTTGCTGGGAAGATCCTGAAGGATGGAGACACGTTGAATCAACATGGGATCAAAGATGGGCTGACTGTGCACTTGGTCATTAAGACTCCACAGAAGTAAGAGTTTGGTCTTGGAGGGTTGGGGGCAGATGGGGGCTGGGAGGGACTGCTGGTGATGCTGCTGAGCTTTCCCAGGCTCTCCCTGCCCCAACTGTGCCACACAGGTGTGGGGTTTGTCACTCACCTCTCTGCTCCGTGGGTGTGTGGCAGGTCCCTGGGGCAGCTGGTCCTTTAACATGGAGTGTGTGTGTCTTTAGAATTCACCAGTCTTGGAAGAACCCATTGGAACTTGATCCTGGTTCTAGCAAAACCAAGTTGCTGATAACAGAAATTACACTGCCAGTGACTTTATGTTGCTGTGGAAGCCAACCCTCAGGTTTTCTGCCACCTCCTGCCATGTACTCTGCTCTAGGCCCATGTCTCTCGGGTGCCACAGGAGGCACACACTGTTCTGAGCACTGTGGGGCAGAGCAGGGAGGCTGCACATGGAGGCTGCTGCACCTCAGGGGTGTGTGGGGGTCAGCTCACGGGGCTGCTGTGGGTGCACTCTGGGGCAGCTCCCAGAGGGGCTGTGCCTCACATCTGCACCACCACCCTCAGCCTGGAAGGGGACACAGCACCCACCTGTGGGGTTCACAGGGCTGCCCAGAGGGGTGGTGGGCACAGCTGCTGTGCTTCTGGTGCAGCCACAGCTCACTGATCTCAAAAGCCCCTTCACAGCCCCAGGCTTGTGTCTCTGTGCACTTCTGCTGCCCCCTGGGTGAGCTGCATGAATAAAAATGTGTTGTTTTCCTATTTGGGTTTTTTTTTCCCACGTGTTTTTTACAAAGATAAGGATGTGTATTGTCAGGTTCTGCAGGAGCCTCTCTCTGGATTCTGCCTTTCCAGGTAACTGGAAAGCCTGATGCTCTTTCCACTCTCTGCACAGCAAATGTGGTACTGATGAACCATTTCAAAGGGGGTCCAGTGCTGTCCTGGGCTGATCATTTTTCTCCTGCCAATAGTCTACATAAGTGCTTACTGAAGACATTACAGCCTCTTCCTTTGCTGAGAGAAGTGCCCTTTCTCCAGTTTCTTTCTTCCTTTTTTGTTCAGTTTCCCATTTACTTCGTTTCCCCACACTCCACCTCTCTCAGTGGCCACCGGTTTTCAGCACAGCAGCTGAGTGAGTCTGGACAGTGGACAAGAACCTTAGGGATTGATTTTTTTCAAGGGTAAGAGTGAAAAAGGAAAGGGAGTTAGGGAAAAGGAATAATTCTTGGTTTGGAAAAAAAGTTAGGAAATTGTTGTTCTTATTTTCAGAGGCATAATGGCATTATTTGAGGCAAGTAAAGTGAATTTTATGGTCTAATTTCATGTGAAAGCTCTTCAGTACTAGTCCAGGACTTGCTGTCATGACTGCAGAGGATTCAGAGAATCTTTAAAAGTTCTCTTTCGAATTCCTGTAACTTTCCTGAGGAGGAACTGTTGTGACAAGGTACTAACCTGGGTTGGTGTCCTCAGCAAAACTGATGTCCAGCACCCGCTGCGTGGTGGCCTATGGCACAGCAGCTGCACGGGTGTGTTAAAAAGAGCTCCAGACAACTTGTGTGGGATGCAGGAACCTTGCATCAAGGTACAGCCAGTGACAGTGCTGGGAATTCATAGCCAAACTGGCCAGAAACAGTCCATAGTTTTGTGGGACAGGAGGCTGGCTGCCTCCTGCCTCAGTTTCCCTCTCTGTGGACATACTTCTGGTACTTCTTTCTGCCCCAGGAGCACAGATAGGAATATTCAGAAGTACAGAGTCTTGTTTACCTCATGCACGAGCCCTGCTGTAACCTCCTGTGGTTTCTGTGGGAGCAGCAGGAAGATTTTCCTGTTTGGAGTTAAACTCATTGCTCAAGGGTATGGCTGAGGTAAATAGTTCAGTGGGATTCAAGGAGGAGCTGGAGACAACTCGGGGTAAGACCCATCCAGCCGCTCTGTGTGGGCCAGGACATGTCAGGGTCTGTGGTGCATCAGGATGGGAGGCAGATTCCAGCAGCTGGAAGGCATCTGGGAGCACAGCTGGGATCTGTACAGGCAGGCGGGGATGGAAGCAGGGGCTGGCTGCTGTGGGGGTGACCAGGGGCTCAGTCAGCGTGGGCTGCACCTTCTGTGTCCCCGCAGAGGACTCCACTCACCCTTCCCCAGTCCCAGGTGTTTAACACCTTCTGATCCTTTGCAGAGTCCAAGATTCAACATCTGCTGCTTCTGCCCCCAATGCTGCTTCTGCCTCCTCTGCAAGCCCCTCTTCTCCTGCTGCCCCATCTCAGCCCTCCACATCCAGCAGCGCCGGGCCGGACGCCGGGAGTGGCAGCAGACGGAGCAGTGGGTCAGGGACCATGGGAGGTCCTGGGGATGGAGGCCCCAACAGTGCTACATCCATCCTGTGTAAGTGGGGGCTGTGAGAAGGAAGGGCTTCCAGGGATTAGACCAAGGAGTCTGGAGTTCTTGACCCCCGTTGTTGTCTCTGCTTGCCATGGGCTTTGTGTGAGTCACACCAACAGCAAACCTGAGTGTCCCTGCTCAGGGTAATGCCACAGCCCTTAGTGAGGCATCTGTAGGGGTGTCCTCCCTCAGAGCTGGAGGAATACGAGGTAGCTGTGGGTTTGTGGGGTGCAGTTCAGCTGATGTGCCTGTCCTCTTTTTGCAGCTGCCAACAGTTACTGACTCATGCCTCTCTCCCCGTGTATTGTTCCCTCTCCAGCTGGCTTTGGTGGCATCACTGGGCTGGGCAACCTTGGGATGGGCTCTGCCAACTTCATGGAGCTCCAGCAGCAGATGCAGCGGCAGCTGATGTCCAACCCAGAGATGCTTTCCCAGATCATGGAGAATCCCTTGGTGCAGAACATGATGTCTAACCCTGACCTCATGAGGCAGATGATCATGGCCAATCCCCAGATGCAGCAGCTCATGGAACGAAATCCAGAGATAAGCCACATGCTGAATAACCCAGAGCTCATGAGGCAGGTGAGTCACACCAGGGCCTCGGTAAAGAGTGTTCAGGAGAGTCTTTGTGGACCAGCTTCAGTGTCTGCTCTGCAGAGGGGGAGTGAGAATTCAAGAGCAGTGGTTTTGGAGATCTCTTCCTTCCTGCTGTGAGCTTCCCACAAACAGATGGTGGTCTTGAGTTATGTGAATACTGATTACTCAACCCACGTCCTTGCAACTCTTATCTCCCTTTCAGGGCTATTGAATCTGTGGTGTGTTGAGAAAAAAAGGATGCTGGGATTATCCTAACATGTTGCCTACAAGGCTCCTGTGTTCTGATTCAGGAATGGGAGTAAAAGCAGTACTGGAGAGGTGAAGCTACTGCCAAAGCTCCTTGTTTCTCTCTAGTTCTCTTGACAGCTTAAGTACAGAGCCCAGAGTTGTACAGAGCATTAGTGTAGGCTGGGATCCCAGAGGGCTCTGATTTCTCCCAGAATAGAGAGGACCTGTGCCCTAGAGGACTGGCTGCCTGGAATGTTCATTGGAAGGAAATCCTAAGGGATGAGTGAGAGCCTGGGTGTTAATAGACCTTGACTGGACTGTGCTGTTTCCTGGGAAAGCTTGTCAGGAGGGGTGTGTTGAACAGGCCTAGTTTCCATCTGCTTCTTGGTTATCCTGCTTTCAACTGTGTCAGCCATACATGAAATTCCAGAGCTGCAGGACTGAAAATTGTGAATAAGCAGCTCCTCAAATGAGACCTGGATATTCCTTGTGCAGGGGAGGCCCATCAGAAGTCTGGAGAGGGTGGAAGGATCCAGGTTCTTCCACCTTTCCAGTTTTTGAATGTAGTCCATCCAGTCTGAGTGGGAACATATGGGTGTCGGATGTTTGGATGTCCCGATATTCTTAGAAACAAAACAGTCTCATCCAGCTGAACTGTGGCTGAGAAGGAAGAGAGCTGAGCAAGGCTGGGGAGGAGCTGGGATCCCTGGGCTCTCTTTGCTTGGATAACTGATCTCTTTGCTCTCTGCCTGTGAGACGGGTTTAATTATCCTCTTCTCCTGGGAGTTGAGATTTAACTCTTTCAGGGCTTGGCTAGTGGATCAGTAGAAAACTGCTGGGCTGCTGACCAGGCTCTTGATCCACCCTGGTCCTCCTTGGTGCACATGGGCCTGAGCTTTCCACCTTTTCCTCCTTCTCCCAGACGATGGAATTGGCTCGTAACCCTGCCATGATGCAGGAGATGATGCGGAACCAGGACCGTGCTTTGAGTAACCTCGAGAGCATTCCAGGAGGATACAACGCCTTGCGCCGGATGTACACAGACATCCAGGAGCCCATGTTTAGTGCAGCCAGGGAGCAGGTATTGGCTGCATTCCTGTAAGTGGGGTGTAGTTTGAGGCCAGGGTCTTTCCCTGGCCCCTGTGCCGGTGGAGCAGCGTTCCTAGTGCGTGGCTGTGCGTCCCTTCGCTCCAGTGCAGGCACTGGCCTGCAGTGCCTGTCATGATACGGGTTGGGGTGTCAGAACAGAGACCTGCACTGGCTCCTCAGTGCCCCAGCAGGCTGGATGCTGATGTGCAGGCCCCCATTGCCTTGTTAGCACAGCCCTCTGCTCCCTGGATTAGCTGGAGCCTGACGCCTTCAGAGTGGAGCTGGCTCAGATCCAGCTGGCAGAGAGTGCAGGAGGAGGGCGTGCAGGTCTGGCTGCAGAGGCTGTGCAGACATACTCCAGTCCAGCTTTACCTACTGGTGTGTCCAGGCACAGGTTTTATGGGGTTATTTTGAAGCCCTGCATTCAGGAGCCAATCTGGCCACTCCTGAGCCTGGTCTTTTTCCGAGCGAGGTGTTTTGTGGGTTGCAGATTTCTCAGGAAGCCAATCATGGCACGTGTTTAACATATTCTAGACTTGGATGAATGCAGTCGGCTGTTCCCTGGCTCGCTCAGTGCTGGGGTTGGTCTGACCTTCTCTGCTGGGACTGACTGATTCCGGCTGTTTCTTTTTTCTTTCTCCCTAGTTTGGCAACAATCCTTTCTCTTCCTTGACGGGGAATTCTGACAGCTCGAGCTCTCAGCCTTTGCGGACGGAGAACCGGGAGCCGTTGCCGAACCCCTGGAGCCCCACACCCCCTGCTTCCCAGAGCCAGGCACCCAGCAGTGAAGGGAGCACAGGCTCGGCAACCACCCAGAGCACCCCGACTGTATCCAACCCCTTCGGGCTGAACGCTGCCAGCATTGGTGCTGGTATGTAAGGGAGGAGCTGGAGGATGCTCCTGGCCAAACTGGTCTCCCAGGCTTCCTTGGAGGGCCAGTCCCTCTGGCATTTGAGCCCTGTCCATAGCTGTTTTCCAGAGGAATGGCTCTAGCCCAGTTGCAAGCACAAATGGATTGTTCTGGTGTGCCTGTCAGTGGGTTCCTTTGGGAGCTCTGCTGTCCCTGCAGCCCTCGAGTGCAGAAGAGTGGCCAGCAGAGCACTGCCATGGCTGCTGGCACTGGGGTTCACTGCTGGCCAGGGGATGGAGTACAGGCAGTGCTGTTACCTGTCGTTGCAGTGATGCTCAGGCTCATCAGGGTTTTTCCTTTGTCTTCTCTTCCCCATGCAGGCATGTTCAACAGCCCAGAGATGCAAGGACTCCTGCAGCAGATTTCTGAAAACCCTCAGCTGATGCAGAACATGATCTCTGCCCCTTACATGCGGAGCATGATGCAAACTCTTGCCCAGAACCCAGACTTTGCAGCACAGGTAAAAGTGCTGTAGTCATCTACTGTTGCCAGGCAAGCTATGAGCACGGTATGAGACCAGTCTGCTGCTGGGGTCAGACTGGTTCCTCCTGCAGACACTGGAGCAGAGTGAATACACACAGTTTGGCCTGAAGGCAGCCCCAGCTGTGAGCTCTGTGTCTCAGCAGCGCCCCTAACATGAGAGGTGGCTTTCAGAGGGACATGAGAATGGCCCTTCTCTTTACCTGTGGCCAAGTGGCCAGTGTTCAACACTGCTGTCAGGAATTGAGCTGTCCTGTTTTGATGCAGGGGAGTGTGTTGACAAGCCCAGGGAGGGAGTCAGGGGCATGACTGACCTCTTCTTCATGGCTTAGTTGCATAGGGTCTAAAAGCCAGTGGCAGCAACCCTCTGACCCTACCTACGTGTGCTGTCTCTTGCTAGATCATGGTAAATGTCCCCCTCTTTGCTGGGAATCCACAGCTTCAAGAACAGCTCCGCCTTCAGCTCCCTGTCTTCTTGCAGCAGGTAAAGGCCTCTGGCTGGGCCTGTGCTGCCCTCAGCCTCCAGCTCCAGAGCTTCTCCCCTCATTGTGGGACAGGCAGGATCTTGGCATCTTGGTCAAGTGCACTACGAAGCATGTGGGTTTGGGGGGCTGGACTGAGCAAGAAAGGGGGTTGCACCGGGGAGACATAGAGGAAAAGCTTGGTTAGACAAAGCAGTCTGAATTAACTCATCTGAATTACTGGAAGGTGGACTCCAAATTAGGCTCATTAAGCTACTCGGAACCCCTGTGTGGACAGTCTCTCACTGTGTTGAGTTTACAAAAATTAACACAGCTAATAGTGCTAGCACAGCTGGTTCTCAGGTAAATCAGATTCTGAAGGCATGTGTCCCCAGATCTAATCTGATTCCCCCAGTTCATTTAGGAAACCTGATCTGAGCTCTGTGAGTGTCTGTGCAGATGAGCCCTGTGGTCTGGAGCCTCGGAGGAGGATCCAGGCGTGCAGCTCGGCGCTGGCTCAGGTGTAACGGTGGATCTGTGGCTTCCTGAGCTCTCACTGGTTGGTATCCCTGTGTCTTTCTATCTTGGTCCCCAGATGCAGAACCCGGACTCCCTGTCCATCCTCACCAACCCCCGCGCCATGCAGGCCCTGCTCCAGATCCAGCAGGGACTCCAGACACTGCAGACGGAGGCCCCCGGACTAGTGCCAAGGTATGGGGCGCTCTGGGGTGGGACTGTGCAGGCAGAGCTGCCCGGTACCAGCAGGCAGAAGTGACTGTTGAGTCATCGGAGAGATCTGCCTAAGGTGCTCTGCCATGGGGGTGTGCCTGCAGGCCTCTCTGAGCCCATCTAATTAGCACTTGCTCTTTGCTTGTGCTTCACTGGGAAGTCCTTGACCCTTTCTTTTTAGAGGAAAGGTTTGGAATGCACTTTGTCCCTCCCCCATCCTTTGTTTGCTGTATTCCGTGTGGACTGAACTCAACAACTTCGGAGAGAGATGGACAGACACAAGGCTGGGTGGGTGTGCTGGGGCACTCTGGGTCACGCTCTGTCTCAGCAGTTGCCCTGCAGGCCTCTGTGAGCTCTGCTCACTCCCAGTGCCACGAGTGATCAGGACATGAATATGCAGCTGGTTCAGTTTCTAGAGCTGCCCTGCACCGGTGCCTCAGCAAGGGCCAGCCTGGCCCAGCCTGCTTGCTGCCCTGCTCTCGAGGGACACCCAGGATGTCTCAGCAAACCCCTGAGTGTGCTCTGCCTTCCTCTGCAGCCTCGGCTCCTTCGGCATGCCCCGAATGCCCCCGTCCTCCACAGGAGGAAGCACAATCCCGGAGAACCCCGTTCCCTCCGCTTCGACGCCGGCCAGTGCCTCTCCAGCCGGGGGTGGAAACCCCCAACAGCAGCTCATGCAGCAGATGATCCAGCTGCTGGCCGGAGGAAGCTCTCAAGTACGTAATGCCCGGCGGCTGCTGGGATGGGCAGGGAGGTCTCCAGCGGGGTCCCCATCCCACCCCACTCGGGGGATGTGGTCCCCAACAGTCTCTCGTGGCTGTAGTGCTCCAGGCCAGGTTTGTTGTCGGGTCTGGCTGGGGTGTGGCAGCCTTTGCAGAGGTTTAAGCTCAGTGTACTGGGGATTCTGCTCCCCGTGCCGCCACTACTGTTGGTACCGGGCCGGGACTCACTTGTGTGCCTGTAGTGCCACAGCCTGGGGGGACATGGGGACCATCCCTACATGATCCCGAAGCTGAGCTTGGGGTCCCTGCACGGCTGTGACTGCCGGCCCTGCCAGCACTGGATGCTGCCTCTGCTCTCTGACTCCCAAGTTCTCTGTCCTTCCCCTCGCAGGCGCAGAGCCCCGAAGTGCGATTCCAACAGCAGCTGGAGCAGCTGAACGCCATGGGCTTCATCAACCGTGAGGCCAATCTCCAGGCACTCATCGCCACTGGCGGGGACATCAACGCAGCTATCGAGAGACTGCTGGGCTCCCAGCCTTCCTAAACTGTCCTGCTGCCCCTCAGACGTCAGCACATGCATCCATACACATGCACAGGGGATCTTTCCGGAAAGCCCGCCATCATTTTCATATCTGACAGCTGTCCATGTATTTAAAACAAAAAGATACAGCTTAACCCCTGACCTTCCTACTAAGTTAAGATTTCATGTTGAAATGCTCTTTAACTGGCTTGTATGTGGATTCCAGTTCTCATCGTGGCCACAGAGACTTCAGATGTGTATTTTTTCCTAAATATGCCCTGTCTCAGACACTCTTCTCTCTCTCTCTAGATGGTAGAGGCGATACTTCTAGTTACTTACCTGAATGATTGTGTTTTGAGTAGCTTGATTTTAACTGTACATGATTCCCTCCCCTAGCCTTCCTTTCAGACAAATATTTAAAAAAATGGAGCCAAGTTTGGGGATTGGTTATTTCTCTCAGCATCTTATTGGGAATGGATCAAAAGAAAAATTGAAATTACTTGGAAATTTCTGATGTCATTTGTCTTAATGTTCCCTGGGATGAAATGAGCCCCATATCCCCCTCCCTCACAGGTGCCTCTGATCTCCTGGTAGGGGGTTAATGGGTGTGAAAACTGGATTTGAAGTGTGGCCTCTTTATGCTCTTAGGGTGGTGTAATAGAGCCTGCAGGGTCTGCAGGGACCAGGTGTGCTGTTCTAAAGCTTGAGTTGAGGGTGCTGTGCAGAGGAAGGTGTTTGGAAGGTGTGTTTCTGCCCAGGCAGTGTGGTTCCTGTGCAGGGGAGGCTGTTGACTCCTGTGGTCAGTGGGCTCAAGTCTCCAAGTGTAAAAACTAAAAAGAAAATGGAAAAATAACAATCTTTTCTCTTCTCTGGAAAATGTTGAAGTTCATGTTCTTCCCGGTTTAGACCCATTCTCCACCCCCCCTCCATTCTGGTGTGTTTGAATGTTCAGACTCTCCAAGAGACACCCCAGGACCAGCAGGGTGGTATTTCCCAGGAGCCTCCATGGCTGTGTAATTTGCATACACCATTTTTATCAAAGGAAAATAAATGCGCACAACCATCTGTCTCCCTGCAGCCCCGTCTCGTCCTTGCCTGCCTTGGTTCAGCTGGGCCAGTTCCCAGTTACTGGGGGTTAATCCATCCTATACCTTGAGCAGGTAGTGGCAGGGAGTGTGTCATGCTCCCCCACCTGGCCCCTCTGCTTTCCCTTGTGGCAGGAAACCTTTTGGACACTTCAGGAATGCAGCTGAAGCTTCCCAAAGTCTGGCTTTAAATGTGACTGTTTGGAAGCATTGTTTGAATTGGAATTGGCAGCGCTTGGAACTGCTGTGAGCTGGGAGTTAGTGTTAGTTGGTAGTTGTAAGTTTTCCTTCGGTGTGGGATGACTGGGCAGTGAGAGGGAATGGGAGCAATCCCAGTGCTGCTCCCAGTATACCTGTAAAACCTGCTGCACCTAGGGGCTCCTGAGCTGCAGCTGGGATCCATGGGTGCTCGTGTTGCTGAGAGTGTAGGTGGTGGTGGAGAAAACACATGAGTGTGCGGTCTGGAAACACTCCTGCCTCTCTCTGTGCATCCCAACGAGAGTGGGATCCCTTGGAGGAGAATTTAGAAGGAGGCTTTAACCTCTTCTCCTGGAGGCTGTGTGCTGATGTTTGGATTGCTTCGTGCAACCTCCCCTCAGACGTGGGAAGGTTGCACGGAGCTGTGCGGGGATGGGACCTGGGGGTCCCGATGGCGCCGGCGGGGTTGGAGCTCTTCCCAAACCTCACAGATTGGCCCTTTTGCAGCTGAAAATGGGCTCTTGAAAAGGGCTGTGTGATCCCTGTGATCTCTTGGATGTCCCCTGCTGGCACAAAGGTCTGTATCCCTGCACATGCCAGCACTTGCAAGGAATGTACTCGTGGGAGGATGGATGGTGCAAGCAGGGAAGGGAGGGAACAAAGGGGGTGCAGGGGATCAGGAATGGGGATGTACCTCCATGGTGCATTTGAACCTCTGAGGAGCCGCTAATCCCAACCCTGTTGTTTCTGCCCAGTAAGAAATTGTCCTTCCACCCCTGTCAGTGGGTGTGACACTGGTGTCAGTCACCCCAGTGGGAGGGATCTGGTGTGAGGGATCTCTGTTGGAGCAGGGACTTGGAGAGATGGGAGGATCTGATGGGTCCAAAGCTGCCTGGAAATAAATCCCTGCATAGTGGAGGGATCCTGCTGTAGTGTGGGCAGATGGCTGTGAACCACTGAGGAGAGTCCAGAGCAGCCTGAGAATCACAGATTGCTTTGGGTGGGAAAACACCTCACAGCTCATCTCATTCCACTCCCTGCCATGTGCAGGGCCACCTTCCACTAGCCCGGGTTGTTCCAAGCACTGTCCAACCTGGCCTTCAACACTCCCATGGATGGAGCACCCACAGCTTCTCTGGGCAACCTGTGCCAGGGCCTCACCACCCTCACACTCCTAACATCTAATCTTGGTCTCTCCTCTTCCAGTTTAAAACTATTCCCCCTTGTCCTATCACCATCTGCCTGTTTAAAAAGTCTCTGTCCATCATTTTCATGAGCTCCCCCTAAGTCCTGAAAGGCTGTGATGAGTTCCTCACAGGCCATTCAGTCCTTGGTGTCTCTTCATGTTTAAACAGGAAAACACATTTCCCCTGTCTTTCCGTGTCACAACATCCACTCTTTGTTACTTTGTGCCAGCCCACCTGCCAAGATGCTAAAACAGAGATACAGAGCAGCCATGTGATGGCACCTCCCAGCTCCCCAGCTGTAGTGGTTTAACCCAGGCTGGGTGCCAGGGGCCCACTGCAGCCCCTCTCTCACTCCCCCTTGCCCAACTATAGAGGAGAGAGAGAATATAACGAGAGGTTTCGTTATTCATGATAAGGACTACAGCAGATTCTTTCTTAATCACCATCACAGGCAAAACAAGACTCCATGTGGGAATAATAATCAAATTTATTACTAACAAGATCAGAGCTAAGAGTGAGAGACAATAAGAGACACCTTTTACCCCCCACCCCCTCCTTCTTACATCCAACCTATTCTCCTGCAGCGGTCAAGGCAAAAGGCGAGGTGGGGGGGAGGTGTTGCTGTGGTCAGCTGCTGTTCTCAGCCGCTGCTTGGGGAGAGGAGTCCTTCCAGCCGCATTCCATGGGGTCCCACCCCTCACAGGATACAGTTCCTCTCACAAACTGCTCCGGCGAGAGTCCATCCCATGGGCAGCAGCCCTTCACCCACAGCTGCCACATGGCTGACATTCCACAGGGTGCAGTCCCTCAGGCACAGGCTGCTCCAGCGTGGGCCCCACGAGCCACGAGTCCTAACAGGAGAATCCTACTCCAAGTGGGCTCCTCTCCCCACAGGCTACAG
>VXBA01005914.1:189758-225068 GCA_013399895.1 Serilophus lunatus
CTCGGGGTGCAGGAGGATGTGGGGGGGGTCAGGCAGGTCTGAGGGTGTGGGTAGAGGAGGGGTAGTAGTACAGCCCCGGGCACCTGGGGACAAACCTGGGACATGTTTTGAGTTGTGTTTTGGTGGGGGGCAGCCGCGTGCACCCCAACAGTCACGGGTGTCTCCAGCACCAGCACTGCCAAAGTGTCCCAAACCGGCATCGGTGTCCTCCCCGGTGCCAGCTCTGGGCCCCCGCCCCCATCCCCAGTGCCAGCTCTGGGCACTGGATGTGGCCGTTATTGGGAAAAAAGGGAAACTGGAAAGAAACATTCCCCCAACTGCCGGAAGGGCCTGGCTGGTGTCACCATCGTGCTGCCGCCTCCCCCGCCCGGCTGTGGGAGGCTGCCGTGCTGAAAGTCTGCCTGCCTTGCCCAAATCCTACTTTGGGTCACCATGGGAGCTTCCAAAAACCCCTCCGAGCAGGGGGCTTTGACGGGAGCCCCCATCACTCCCCAGGTGAGCGCCTGACTGCGGCCGAGATGGACGAGCAGAGGAGGCAGAACGTTGCCTACCAGTACCTGTGTCACCTGGAGGAAGCCAAACGGTGGGGCTGCACCTAGGGAGCCCCTTGGGCTCAGATTTGGGGGGAAAAGGGGTGTAAAGTGGAGGGGATGAAGGTAAGGGATCTGGGTAGGAGGGGGCAGCTATAATGCTGTAGAATCCTGCCTGGATCCTGGGGTTTTGTGGCCCCCAAAGATGGTTTTTGGGGTTGGTTTTCGAGGGGTGCTCTCAGCTGAGCACTTAAACTGAGAACCACCCAGTGGCAAAGAACTGGGGTCCCACCTCCCATGCCAGGGAGGGTTTATGGGGAGAGGGTTGGAGGGGCCCTCCTTCGGGTGCTTTTCCTGCCTCATGCGGCGCTGAGGGTCCGTGACACGCCCTGTCTCTGCCCCACCAGCTGGATGGAGGCCTGCCTGGGTGAGGGGCTGCCCCCCCCCACAGAGCTGGAGGAGACCCTGCGCAATGGGGTCCTTCTGGCCAAGCTGGGCCACTGCTTTGCCCCTGCTGTGGTCCCACTGAAGAAGATCTATGACCGTGAGCAGACACGGTACAAGGTAAGGCTGTGGCACCAGGGGTGCCTTCCTTAGGGCGTACCCCCAAACCTCCATCGCTGGGCAGTGCTCATGGACTGCAGTCACTGAGGGACAATTTCATAGCAAACGGCTGCAATGGGGTCCCTGAACTGTGCTGCCCCAGGGGGTCACAGGCACTGAGTCTGACTTTAACCTCCTGCCCTGGCTGGGTGGGTTTGGAGGGGTGACCCCAGGGATGGGAAAAAATGAGGTTCAGCCTGACACCAGTTCCTCTTTTCCAGGCAGCTGGGCTTCACTTTCGGCACACGGATAACATCAACTACTGGCGTGATGCCATGAGCCATGTGGGACTTCCCTCGGTAATGTCCCCCCCCACCCTCCCTGGCCAAGGACACACTGGCCTTTGCCCTTTGCCAGCACTGGAGGGGCTGCAGGCCACTAGCAATGCGTGGGGAGTGCTGGTGTGGCAGGGGGTCTTTGTCTCTGCCTCCCACCCTTGGACACCATCCTGCCTGGGGACAGTCCTGATGCCATCCCCATCTGTACTGTCTCTTGTATTGTTGCAGATCTTTCACCCAGAGACCACTGACATCTATGACAAGAAGAACATGCCCCGGGTGGTCTACTGCATTCACGCGCTCAGGTGGGTGCCCTGGCCTGGCTGTCACTGCTTGTGTTCATGCTTATGAGCCCTTTGGTGGCATCACCTGCCAGCCTTGGCTGCCACGGAGGTGTCGGGAGGGAGAGGCAGGTGATGTCATGGTGTGGGTCTGTCTTTCAGCTTGTACCTCTTCAAGCTGGGGCTGGCTCCTCAGATCCAGGACTTGTATGGGAAAGTGAACTTCACGGGTATGTTGCCATGTGGGGGGGGCTGGGCTGGGGGCTGGTGAGGGGAGTTTGCAGCTGGGGTCCCTGCAGTGGGAGGGATGTGGAGAGTGAAAATCTTAGGTGAGCTTTGCTAAAGCTGCCTCAAGGATGATCACCCCAGTGTGAGGATTTTCTACGCCCCTCTGGTCTGGCAGGGGTGTGGGGTTTCTGGCTGCCCCTGCTCCTGTGCTGGGCCATGGGGCTTATGCTGAACAGTGCTGCCTTTGTGCTCTTTTCCAGAGGAGGAGATCAACAACATGAAGCGGGAGCTGGAGAAGTATGGGCTGCAGCTGCCAGCCTTCAGCAAGATCGGCGGCATTTTGGCCAACGAGCTCTCAGTGGACGAAGCAGCAGGTGATGGGTGCCTGGAGGGGGAAGAAGGGCTGGGCATCCACCCATAGCAGGATCTGAGCTCAGCTTCTGAGTGCCAAATCTGGGACCAGCAAACTGGAATGTGGTGCTCTGGGAGGCGATGGTGCTCTGGGATGCAGTGGAGGCACCTGGTTGCTCTCTTTGAACCCTGTGCAAGGGCCAGCAGCACCTGGGCTTGCTGTGAGATACCGAGACTTCCCAGGTGCTGGGGACTGCAGCTCACTCTTTGAGCAAGGAGGGGTTCCCACCATCCCGTGTGGGGTGGCTTTTGGCGCAAGGATACAGTGGATGGTCCATCTCACTCCTCCATTTCCCATCTCACCCTCCTCCCCTCCCGCCCTCCAGTCCATGCCGCGGTGCTGGCCATCAACGAGGCGGTGGATCGGGGCGTGGTGGCCCAGACCATGGAGACCCTCCGCAACCCCAACGCGATGCTGCTGGACCTGCGCGAGGAGCTGGCGGGCGCCTACCAGGAGGTGCTGCACCAGGCCAAGCTGGAGAAGGGCAGCAATGCCAGGAACAGGGTGAGGAGGGCATGGGAGGCTCTGGGAGAGGAGCTGATGGGCTGGTGGGTCCCTTGGCCACGGACCATACAGTGCTTGCTGGGTGAAACACAGCCTGGGAGCCTGTGTGCTGAGCAGAAGATGGGGGAGATGATTCCTCTTTGGGGTCTGGTTGACCCCCAGGGCTTGGGGTTGGGAAATGAGCCCAGGCATCTGCAGGGGACCCCGCTGTGTGCTGTGGGGTGATTTTGGGCAGAAAGCTCAGGATGGGAAGTCTCTCTCCAGTACCTGCAGGTGATCCCTGAGGGAGAGGATGTTTACGACCGGTGTCTGACTCAGGCTGAAATCCAAGGGAACATCAGCAAAGTGAATGGTGAGCAAAGCTGTGGCTTCCTTCTGTGGGAGTTCTCTAGGGCTTATGGTGAGACCATGGTATCCCAGGGCATGAGGAGAGTGATGGGCATAGCAGGAGGAGTCCCTGAAGACTCTTCAGAGATCAGGACTGGGTGTTCATTTCCAAGGAGAAATTAAAACGATGGGTATGCAGGCTTCAGCCATAGCTGCCTTTGGTTCCTGGAGCTGATTTATCTGCTCACCTCTGGTGTGAACTGGCCTCTTGTAGTGCACGGGGCTCTGGAGGAGGTGGATGATGCCCTGGAGAGACAGGACGTGCTGGCACTGCACCAGGCACTGCAGGACCCTGTCCTGGCCCTGCGCTGCCTCCAGCGTGAAAACCTCCAGCTCTACTTGGAGCAGCTCAGCACAGACCGGGAGCAGAAAGCACTGGTAGGGGCTGGCTGGACCCTGTGGCACAGGGTGCTGGAGGGGCACCCTCGTGGTCCCCTGGGAAGGGTTGCTCTGCGGGTTGGCAGCTTTCTGCCAAGGGTCTGAGGACGGCTGCTCCATCAGTGTGAGCAGGATGAGGTGTGAGAACAGACACCCCTCTCTGCCCACCACAGGATCTGGGCTACCTGGAGCTGTTGGAGCAGCAGGAGGTGCAAGCAGGGATCCTTACAGCAAACAAGAGGGGCGAGGAGGAGCAAGCCAGTGAGTGCCTGGCAAGGACATGGTGCTCATGGTGCTGCCCTGTGTATCCCCGGGTGCTGGTGCCCTGCTGGCTGTCTGGACAAGGGGAGACAGGGCACAGCCATCTCCTGCAGCCCCCTGTGCCAGTTCCTCTGTTCTGTCCCTCCCAGTGCTGCAGGCTGTCAGCCGGATCAACGCTGCTGTCCGCCGAGGGATGCCAGCTGAAACCTTGGAAGCACTGATGGACCCTGCAGCGCAGCTGCCCGATGTGCACCCCCTCGCTGCCCCCCTGTACCAGTGCCAGCTGGCCCTGCTGCAGTGCCAGCACCCACGGGTGAGAGTCCTCCAGAGAACAAGTGATGGGGGGATTGATGCTTCCCCTGTGCCTGGGGTTGCTGGGGCTGGAGGATGGGGTTGTGAGGGGTCAGTGTCTCTGCTTGGCACATGCAGGGTGAGCTGGCACAGGAGGAGCTGTTTGTGGCTGTGGAGATGCTCTCGGCTGTGGCACTGGTCAACCAAGCCCTTGATGCTGGGGACCATGATGGGCTGTGGAGCACCCTGGTCAGCCCTGCCCTGGGCCTCTCAGGAGTTGAGGATGCAAACGCACAGCGGTGAGGAGATGGGCTCTGTGTTTGGGGTTGGTCTGGAGAAATCCTGTGGAAGGGGATGGTCAGGGGGCCTGGGCTTTTGGTGGGCTTGATCCAGCAGCCTCCCTTCCCCGTGCCTTGCCTTTTGCCTTTGAAGAGCCAAGCAGCTGGCTCTGGCAGGCACTGTCCTGCTTGGAATGCACCGAGCCCTGCTTGGAATGCACCAAGCCGTTGCCCTGTGTCTCTCCTGCAGGTACTTTGAGGACTTGCTGCAGCTGAAAGGCCAATCGAGAGGAGCGGGAGCTGAATTCCTGAGCTGGAATGACATTCAGGACAGTGTGAACAGCACCAATTCATCGGTGCAGGACGAAAACGACCGTGAGTTCTTCCCACTAGGGGTTTGGGCATGCAGGAGGGGGTCTGCAGGCATCCTGAGAGATTGCACTGGGATTCCAACTCAGTAAGATGCTAGAGAACTTTGCCCCACCCTGGGCTGTGCATGCCTGGAGCATTGAGGGGGCTGAACCACCTGTCCCTTCCCTCCCACGCAGGAGTCCACGCAGTCCGGCTGGTCAACGAGGCGCTGCTGCAGGCGGACCCTGAGAAGACGCTGGCGGCGTTGCTGCTGCTGGCGGCCGCCCTGCCGGACATCGCCCTCCCAACTGCCCAGCGCTACCACGACGTCCTGTGCCGGGCACGGAGGCACAAAGCCCAGGTGGGGTGAGGTCCATGACCTGGGGATTACCCCCCTGGCAGCATGGCATCCCTGTTGTTCCTCAACTGCATGGTATTCCCTGCCAGGTGCAGGGTACCCCACCTTGGTAGTATGGCATCCCCCAAGGCTGTGAAGTATCTCCCCCCAGCAGAGCAGCAAAGCCGAAGGCGGTCAAGGGGGGCTGCTCAGCTCACTAGATTCCATCTCTCCCTGTGCCCATTTCCCCCATCTCTCAGGCCACGGGGGATGATGGAGCTGTGCTTTGGTGGGAAGAGATCCAGGAAGGGGTCTGCCAGGCCAACCAGGACACGGTGGCAGCCAGGAGGAGTGAGTGCTCTCCCCACAAGGGCTCTGGGTGCAGATCCTCTGGGGGATGGGGTGCTGCTGTGAGGGTCAGAGGACTAAAAGGGGCTGATATGAACTCCCTCTGCTCTCACAGTGGCTCTGGGCACTGCTGCCATCAACCAGGCCATCAAGGAAGGGAAGGCTGCACAGACACTGCGGGTGCTGCAGAACCCTGACGTGGCCCTGTGTGGTGTGGTGAGCGCCTGTGCCAGTGCCTACCAGGAGCAGCTGGCAGCTCTGATGGCCACCAAAACACCAGCAGGTAAAACCTTGGGGGATGCAAAACCACCCCCTGACCCAGGAGCCTGGGCTGCACCCCTACCCGAGGTGTTCAGGGGGAGCAGCACCCCGCAGCAGCTCCTCTCTGTCCTGGCGTGCAGGGAGCACAAAGCCATACTGGATCCGGCACAGGCTGCCGGATGATGCCGAGTACTACCTGAGCCTGAAGACCTTCGAGGGGAGCTGGCAGCACCCACGTGATGGTGACCTCAACACCACACACCTGAGCCGGGAGGAGATCCAGGTACGGGGCAGGACGGGGTTGGGTGGGCACCAGTGGCATTGCTGGGGCTGAGCTGGTGCCTCGTGTCCCCACAGTCTGTCATCACCCGAGTGACAGCAGCACATGACCGGGAGCGCCTGTGGGCATCCAACACCCCCTTCGTGGTGAGGCTGCAGGCTCGGCTCAGGGGCTTCCTTGTTCGCCGGGAGTTTTCGGGACGATGGCATGTCCTGCAGGAGCAGCAGCCAGCTGCCATCAGGATCCAGGTGACACAGCCAGAATCTGTCCCAACTCTGCATGGAGACATAAACCGTGGGTGGCTGCTCGCAGCATCCTCTGGTGGGTCCAGGGAGCACCAGTGCTTGCTGCTCTGCTGTTTCACTGCCAAAACCCCCTCCCAAGGTGCTGCAGGCAGTGGCACAGGGCTTGCTTCTCTCACAGCAGCTGCTTTGGGCGCTGGTTCACTCTTCCTGTGTTGTATTATCCTCTTTCCTTGTGTGCTCCCTGAAAAACCAACTGGGAGTCATGGTGACCTTGTGCAGGTCTCTCTAGCTGTTGTCTTGTCTTGTGCACAGGCTTGTTGGAGGGGGTACAAGCAGCGCAGAGCTTACCTGGAGAGGCTGCGCTACCTGCAAGCCAACACAGCAGCTGCAGTCAAGGTTGGGAAGACTTTTTCTTCAGCCTTTTCTCCCACGTTGGGCATTGTCACCCCCTTGCTTGGCTGTGAGTGTGGTATCTACCACATGCCCAGTGCAGAGGAGCTGAGTGGAATCAAAAAAATGGGGCAGGGCAGCATGTGAGGGGACAGGGGAGAATGTCTTGCAAAAATCACAGAATAGAATCATGGGCTTCTTGAGGTTGGAAACGCTCTTGAAGGTCATTGAGTCAAACCATTCCCCCAGCACTGCCAAGGTCACTACTAACCCATGTCCCCAAATGCCACATCCACACATCTGATAAATCCCTGCAGGGGTGTTGACTCCACCACTGCCCTGGGCAGCCTCTGCCAGGGCTGGACAACCCTTTCCATGAAGAAATTTTCCCGAGTATCCAACCTAAATCCTCACAGTTTTCCCCCTCTCCACCCACTTCCTTTGGCCAAGTGAGTCTTTCCAGAATCTGAATGTTTGAACATCTCTCACAGATCCAGGCGAGTGTGAGGATGTGGCAGGCGAGGAGGAAGTACCAGGAGAGGCTGCGCTACTTCAGGCAGAATGTGAGTGGTGGGTTGGGAGTGGAACAGCTCCTAGGAGTGTGTTGGTGGGGATGGAGGGGGATCATATGGAGCCCGTAGTGGTATCAATGCAGTTGGAGGGAGAACTGATGCCTCCTGGCCAGGGGAAGGAAAATGTACCTGGTGGGTCTGGAAGCCAAATTATCAGGCTCTATAAAGTGTGAGGAGAGAAAAAACACTCCAGTTCCATCAAAAATCAACAAGGAATTCAAGATGCCCATTGGTGGGGAAGGAAATTTTGGGGGAAAGGGGAGTACTAGCTGCAGAATGTGAAGCTGCATCTCTGGAGTTGCTGCAGCTTCTGAAATACAGTGAGTGAGCAGAGGGGAGTGACTGCTGAGGAGGGTGGAATCCTGAAATCCCTCCTGGATTATGGAGACCCTCATGGGCAGTGGGAGCAGGCAGCTGTGTGCCTGTTAACTCCCCACATGTGTCAGGATGCCGTGGGGAAACATCCCCCCTCCCTTGTTTGTCTTGGCAGATTAAAGCTGTAGTTAAAATCCAGGCTTTTGTGCGAGCGAACAAGGCCCGTGGGGATTACAGGATGCTGGGTGAGTACCTGCTTGTTACTGCTCTGAAGTGCAGCAGCTAATTGGGAAGGGGACTCTGCCTCCTCCCTTGCTGGCCCTGCACAGTGCAGGGGCAAGGTGGTGGCCCCATGGCAAGGACAGGAGTGACAGCCTTGGTGGTCCCTGGGCATTTGCCCTGGCGCTGCACCTCTGCCCCTAAAAACTTCCTGGGAGCTGTTGTACATCACAGCTGTGTCCTGTCCCATAACCTAGTACTGCAAGAAGATGCTTTTCTGGGGAGGAGGATAGGGTGTCTGGAGAAGATGCTGGAGGTCAGAGGGTCTGCAGTGGGGATGGCCACTGCAAGCATTCATGGTGTCGCTGTGCCTTGCCACAGTCCATGCCAGGAGTCCACCACTGGGCATCGTCAGGCGCTTCATCCACTTGCTGGAGCAGAGCCAGCATGACTTCTGGGAGGAGTCGGAGGTGCTGCGGCTGCAGGAGGAGGTGGTGAAGAGGATCCGTGCCAGCCGGCAGCTGGAGAGCGACCTGGACCTCATGGACATCAAGATTGGGCTGCTGGTCAAGAACAGGATCACGCTGCAGGTAGGGAGTGAGTGGGGGGAAGACCTTGGAAACCTTGAGCAGTCCTGCCCACTGTGGCACCACAGTTTGGACTTGTCTCTGCTTTGCTTTTTAAGCAGGTAGAGGGATGGGAGGGGGTGTTGGTGAGCACTGGGATGCCTCAGGCTCTCTCCAGAGGCTGGTCAGAATGCTAGAGTGTGTGGCAGTCCCCAGCACTTTCTCCCTGCCCACATGGCTGCAGGAGGTGGTCTCTCACTGCAAGAAGCTGACCAAGAAGAACAAGGAGCAGCTCTCGGAGATGATGTCCATAGACAAGCAGAAAGGGCTGAAGTCACTCAGCAAGGAGAAGCGGCAGAAGCTGGAGGCCTACCAGCACCTCTTCTACCTGCTGCAGGTGTGGCTGGTGGGGCTCTGCTGTGTCACCCACAGCTGCACTGGGTGGTGTGGGGACCTGGGCCCCCACCGCTCCACTCCACTTGGGCTCAGCTTGGTGTCCCTCCTGGCTGCAGACACAGCCCGTGTACTTGGCCAGGCTGATCTTCCAGATGCCACAGAACAAATCCACCAAATTCATGGAGTCAGTGATTTTCACACTTTACAACTATGCATCCAACCCGCGGGAGGCTTATCTGCTGCTCCAGCTCTTCAAAGTGGCACTGCAGGAGGAGGTCAGGTGGGTGTTCATCAGTGTCCTGGTTTGGAGATAGATCTGGGGAAAGGCTGAGCCAAAGGCATCATCTTGGTTGCAGTTATCTCCTCTAGCTGCTGCCTCATACTTGGAGAACACACACACTGGTCCACCCCCTCATTCCATCCGCCCTGTCTCTCTCCCCAGGTCCAAGGTGGACCATGTCCATGACATCCTGACGGGGAATGCCACGGTGATCCGGCTGGTCGTCAGCTTCTACCGCAACGCGCGCGGGCAGAACGCCCTGCGGGAGATCCTGAGCGGCCCCGTGCGGGAGGTGCTGCAGGACAAGGCCCTCAGCATCCGCACCGACCCCGTGGACATCTACAAGGCGTGGATCAACCAGGCTGAGTCGCAGAGCGGGCAGAGAAGGTCAGGCCCTGGGCGAGAAGGCTTGGCCGGACCACAGGGTGATGGGTGTTGGGATGGGGATGGGAACCTTGCCTTCTCTTCGCAGCAAGCTCCCGTACGAGGTCAGCCCTGAGCAGGCTCTCAGCCACCCCGAGGTCCAAAGGCGGCTGGATATTTCTACTCGCAACCTCCTGGCGATGACAGACAAGTTTGTCTCTGCCATCACCTCTTCTGTTGACAAGATCCCGTATGTATCCTCAGTGTCTCTGCTCTTGGCTCGAAGATGTCTCCAGTAAGGCCTTTAGAAAGCAGATTGGATGTTGAGGGGCTTCCTGGACAATTTGCTGCTGCAGGACTGTGTTACTGCACTGTCAGCAAGGGGAAACCCAAATATCAGCAGTGGGCTGTGGGCTGGCTCTTTGTGCTGTTCTGGTTGAGCACTTTACTGCTGATGTTGAGGCATCTGCCAAAGAGAATCTCAGGTGTGGTCACTTTGGAGGATGGCTTCCTCCAGTGATGCCTGGAGTGGCAGCAGGGTAGAGGAGGGAGCTGAGGGACGCTGCAGCTGCCAGCCCCTCCTGTGGTCTCTTTCACTGATCCAGGGCCGGGGGCATGCTGCAGCTTGAGTGATGGGTAAGTAAGGCTGGGGCAGGGTGGTCCTGCATGCTGACAGACCTCTCCCTGCCCTTTCCTCAGCTATGGGATGCGTTACGTGGCCAAAACCCTGAGGACATCCTTGGTTGAGAAATTCCCCAAGGCCCCAGCAGAGGAGATTGATAAGGTATCCTGGGGCTGGGGGGTCTGTGCTGTTTGGTGGGGTTCAGCTGTGTCTGCATGTGAAGAGCCAGCATCCCTCCACAGAAGGCCAAGTCCTCTTGACTTAAAAATGCCTCCAAGTCAACATTTTCCATGAGCCACTAAGTAAATGCCCATTGTGAGCCTCTCTAAAGGGTACCATACCCTCCAGGAGGGTCCCACCAGGCAGCACCAGGACGCAACATCCTTCCCTGCTGAGCTACTGCCTCCTCGGGCCCTATGCTGCCTGCTCCCCAAGCCCCAGCTTGTCTTGTGTCCTAGATTGTGGGGAACCTGCTCTACTACCGCTTCATGAACCCGGCGGTGGTGGCCCCTGATGGCTTTGACATCGTGGACATCTCGGCCGGGGTGACCCTGCCCCCCGAGCACCGCCGCTGCCTCGGCTCCATCGCCAAGGTGCTGCAGCACGCGGCCGCCCGCAAGGCCTTCGAGGGGGAGAATGCACATCTCTGCGGGGTAAACCAGTACCTGGAGGACACCCACAACAAGTTCAGGTGGGCACCAGCATGGAGTTGGGGTGGGAGGGCGGCTGTGAGCTGGTGGAAGGGTTTTGGAGCTGACTGAAAGGGTCCTTCCCTGCAGGAGGTTCATCTCAGCTGCCTGCAGCGTCCCTGAACCAGAAGAGAGATTTAACATGGATGAGTACTCAGAGATGGTGGCGGTGGCCAAACCACTCATCTACATCACTGTGGGAGAGCTCATCAACACACATAAGGTAAGGGCATAAAGCTTCTAGTAAGCGAGCTCTGTTTCCTCTGCTCCCACTTCCCAGGCTTTCTGCTGCATTTCTTTACACTCCTCTGTGTCCCACCCCAGCACAGCTCCTCTCTTCCTGACCCTTTTTTTCTTTTTTAAGCAAGGAAGTAACCCAAATTCTATATCTGTTGCTGCTCGTCCTTCTCCAAACCTCCTATCTTCTTCATGTCCTCTCATGTGCAAAGGGTGTTACATCATTTCTCACTCCCTCTTCTTTTACATTCTCCTTTGCCATTGACTCATCCTTTGCACTGTCCAGCTCCTGCTTGAGCACCAGGACTCCATTGCCCCACACCACGGAGACCCCCTACATGAGCTCCTTGAAGATCTTGATGAGGTTCCTACAGTCCAGTTCCTGGTTGGTAGGTCAAACTCTGGGACACACCACCCACCCTGGAGGAAGGAGGATAGATGTGGGGACACTTTCCTCGCATAAAGCTCCGGCTGGATTGCTTTGGGCATGAGCAGCTGGCCCTCCAGAGCCCAACACTTCTAGCAGGGCTCTCTCTGCCCTTGTAGGGGAAAGTGTTGCCAGCCTGGCAGAGAGTGGGGCTGAGCAGGTGCTCTCCCAGCTCAGCAGAACAGAGATCTCCCTCACCCTCACCAGCAAGTTGGTGCCAGCAGGCAACAGTGAGGAGAGTGACACAAGGAGCCTGCTGCTGAGGTGAGGATGGGCTCCATGGGCTTCAGGAGTGTGCTGGGGGCTGAGGTGCTTAAGGAGGGTAAGAAACCCTTGGGAGGCAACGAAATATCATGAGGAGGTTGGTGACCTGGACAGGATGCCTTGACATCTCCCTCTGGTTTCTAGCACCAAGCAGATGCTGGTAGATGTGATCCAATCCCAGCCAGGAGATTCCCTCCCAGAAATCCTGTGGACACCAGCCTCAGATCTCGAGGTGGGATGCTCAAGGCTGCTACTGGGGATGAGCTAAAAAACTTTGTGGAGAAACAGCAAAAATGTCCCAGAAAAAACTACCCTGATCCTCTCAGAGGCTTGGCCACTGCTCTTGCTCTTCAGCAAGAGCTCCGTTTTTCAGAGAAGATGTGTTCTGGGCCAGGGGAGACCCATATCCGTGTGCATGAGAGGGTTTAGTTGCTCCGTCTTCCCATTCCAGCTGTGTTCCAGGCTCACCCCTTCTCATCCCTAGGAAGCTGCCCACGACCGCCTCGTGCACAGGCGAGCACTGCAGGATGCCCAGACCCCCACCCAGCTGAAGAGGCACCGCTCCCTGACCGCCAATGGGCAGCTCTCCATGGAGGAGAAGAAGCGCAAGATCATCCGCAACCTGCGGCGCTTGGAGAGCCAGGGGCTGGTGGACTCTGCCCACCAATACCAGGAGATCGTCGATGAGCTGGCCAAGGTGTGCTGGGGGACACTGAGATCCTGCCCTGGTGCTCTGGTAAAGCTCAGACCAAGGAATATTGGGTTCCTTGCTTGGCTTCATTTCCTGCAGGACATCCGGAACCAGCGGCGTCACCGGCAGCACCGTCGCGCGGAGCTCCTGAAGCTGAGGCAGACCCTGCACGGCCTCGATGCCAAGACCCTGTTTTATGAGGAGCAAATTGATTACTACAATCAGTACATCAAGACCTGCCTCGACAACCTGGCAGCCAGCAACAAGTGCGGTTCCTTACCATAAATCAGTACTTTTTGAAAAAAGCATTACTTCTTTTAATTGCTCTCTGGTTGTTTTGAGTCCTGGAGCTGTTGAGGCTCAGAGGGGTCACAGGAGATGGGCTCTCAGCATGTGGTTCCTTCTCTTCCAGGGTCAGTGGGAAGAGCAAGAAGCTGCCATCACTGCACTACACGGCGGCCCAGCTGTTGGAGAAAGGGGTGTTGCTGGAGATCCAGGACCTGCCACCCAGCCAGTATGTAGCCCCAGCTCCATGCAAGGAGCTGTTGCTTGGGGTTGTCCTGTGCAGGGCCAGGAGCTGGACTTGATGATCCTTGTGGGTTCCTTCTGACATGGGATATTCCATGAAAGCTTGGGTAGGTAGAGGAAAATAACCTGGGAGGAGAGTGCACATGGGCCACCATCATCCATCCTCCAGGGATGGGGCGAGATGTTTTGTGTAGGACAAACACGGGACAATTGGGATTTGGAGAGGAGATTTGGGCAGTAGGTCTGGTTGCTGTGCCAGGGGGATATGCTGGGTGATGACACTCCTTGGTTGTGTTAAACCCATGCAGCCCCTTTTAGTGTAGCAAGTGGCTCTGTCCCCTCAGGTTCAGGAATGTGATTTTTGACATCATTCCCTGCGAGGAATCGGGCAAGTTCCAGGTGAAAGCCAAATTCATGGGGATTGACATGGAGCGCTTCCAGCTGCACTACCAGGTGGGGAGCTTGTCCTTGGGCTGCCAGTGCCCAACAAGGCCGGGGGGGCAGGGGGTGGGTGGTATCCTCACACCTGCAGCTTTAGGGGGGGACTTGGAACCCACAGGTTGCCTGGGGGCAGCCTTGTCATGCATCTCCCACTGCAAACCCAGCTCTGGGCTGATCCCTTTTCCCAGAGACCTGTGCCTGGCATTGAGGAGGGCCAGCCCCTGCCTTGGCAAGGCACAGGGCTGGCAGTGGTGACGGTCATCTCTCCCACAGGACCTGCTGCAGCTGCAGTACGAGGGCGTAGCAGTCATGAAAATGTTTGATAAGGCCAAGGTCAACGTCAACCTGCTCATTTTCCTCCTCAACAAGAAGTTTTTCAAGAAGTAACAGGAGTGGAGGGTGGGGAGGGCTGTGTGGGTGGGAGGGCCAATGAAAACCTGCCAAAGACACCTTGGGGTTGGTGATCCCAGGGTAGAGAAGCTGCTGCTGGCCATGGAGCTTTCCTGCCCAGATACTGTGTGCTTGAGCACCTGTGGTGCCTGGCTGGGGAGCACAGGGCTCAGCTCCAGCTCTGGCCACCCTGAGCTGGGTGCTGAGCTGGTGCCTGGCCTCCCCACAGGAGGCTGCCTCTGCCAAAGCTTTTGCAGCATGTGTTGCTTTTAGAATTATTTTTTATATGGATATTTCGGCTGTTTGGTTCCTGTGTTGCTAACAGCCTGATGCTCAAGGACACTATGGATTTTTGGACACTACACAGGTTTTTAGTCATGTATTAAAGGTATTTTAATATATACATAAATATTTCTTCCTCACCCTAAGGCTAGGGAAATGTCAGAATCAGTCTTCATATGGAGGGGTAGGGGAGAGGGGCAGAACAGAGAGGCAATAACTGCTTGTGAAGACACCCGTGGCTCTTCCCTAGTAAATCAAGGTGCAATAGGAGAATGTTTGTTTTCAAAGAGGAGTTTCACTGCTCTCCAGCAATGCTGATAGCAAGTATAGAGGAGGGTGGCTCAGACCCACTGCTGTTCCATGGATGTCTCAGGGGTCTGGAGCAGGGACCTCTCTTCTCTGGACCACATTGATGCCTGGCATTGGATGTGGAGCAACCTCATGGCACCATCCCAGCCAGGATGATGATGTCTCTGTCCCTTCTTGATTTGCTCTGGTGCATAATCAGTTTTCAAGTGTGCATAATGACCGAGTGTGGCCATGGATGCATTTAAAGCAGTTTTTCTCCATGTGAGCACCTTCCATGGGATGGAAAGAGCTGGTGGTTGTCCCGACCTCCTCCCAGCCCTATCTCCTTCAGGCACAGGAGCATCAAGTCCAAAATCTGCTCCACAAAGGAAGTTTTTAGGGGGCATCAGAACTGGGATCTCCCTCACTGCTCCAGTAACTGCCTTGGCACCTTGAAGCAGCTCAACGGTACCTCATCTGTTTGCATCTCGGGCTCTGTCTTGTCTTTGGAAAGTGATGTTTGTTTGTGAGGCTTTTAATGTGTTTTTTCTTTTCCTTCTGTCATATGAAAACTGTAAACAGTTCTTACCCCATCCCTGCCCGTGCTGGATTCCTGCTGTGCTGCCTCTGCTTGTTTTCTCTAAATAAAGCTGTATCAGAACCAGAATTGCTCTGGAGTGTCATTTTCCTGTGGCCCTCACTTCCCTCTCCCCTTGCTTAGCGGGGTCTTTCAGGCTTCTGACATTCCCTACAGCTCCCTGTGCCTGAAGCAAGGTGCCCTCTTGACTTCTGGCCACGGGCACAGGCATTAACCAGTGTTAGCTGGTGCCTGGCTCACTCCGTGGTGCTGAGTCAGGCACTGAGGCACCAACTCAGCTCTTGCACAGGGAATTTAGGCCACTTTCAGACACACTTAATTCTTAAATAAATACTATGATTACATCTCCTAAAGACTATGATTATATCTACAGGAATGAAGCAGGATCAAGCTGCAGCACTCTTCCAGGTTTAAAATAGGACTGGGCTGCATTTAACCTGTTGGGTACTGTGGGTGCTGCACAATCTGTAGGGAGAAAATCCGGGGGAGTTGCTGCTGCACGTTCCCATTACCACATTGGGATTTTTTTTATTCTGGTTACCATATTATTTATTTTTTACCTCCCTTGCCTACACGGGAGCATCCAGCTTGTCTCTGGCTGTGGCTTGGTGTGGTTTGTTGCCACCAGCCACCTCCCACAGCAGCTCTTGGCTTTGCAGCAGCATTTGGCACCCTGAAACCGTTTATTTGGGATGTTTTGGGGGTGGAGGGGAGCCTGAGGTAAAGGATCCACATAATGATAATAATTGGCAGCTCTTCATTAAGCACTCGCAGCAAGGGCTGGAGGGGACTCGGTGTTCCTGTGGAAAAGGTGACTTTTTTGGCTCCCGGGAAGCTGTGCCACGGCCAACCGTGACTCAGAAACGGGGTGCCAGCTCTTGCCTCCTGCCCACGCGTTTTGGAGAGGATTTTGGAGGGGAGAATTCAGCCCTGGGAGCACTGGAGTCGACCTGATGCTGGCGCTGCCTTGCTGAGCTCCTCCCGAGGCAGCAGCTCCACTAGATGTCATTGCAAGCTGGGGATAAGCGTGTGGCCGTGGCCACCCGAGCGCCAGCCGTGGGCGCTCAGAGCACCCAGAGGCACCGCGGGTACCCCCCGAGGGGTATGCCCCTGAGGGGATTGTGCTGCAAACACAAGTGGTGTGACCCCGGCTGGAGGGAGGATCACCACAGCGATCCCAGGGCATCCCAGTCTGGGATAAAGCAAGACTGAGGCTCACAGGTGACAGGGACTCGTCCCTTGGCCTCTCCTCTGCCCTGGGGGCTTTCTCCAGGGCACTGGGCTCGCTGGGGCTGTGTGGTGCCTTCCCAGGCTGGGACGGTGAAAGGGGCCTGGGAAGAAAGTCAGGTTCTGCCCTAACCTCTCCCTGTGGCATGTTATTTGGGAACGGGGAGAAAGGGAGAGATTTGAGCTCCCCCTGAGGCTCGTATTTCATATCAGAGAATCCTACAGTGTTTGGATTGGAAGGCGCCTTAGAGCTCATCCACTTCCAACCCCTCTGCCCTGGGCAGGGACACCTTCCACTATCCCGGGTTGCTGCAAGTCCTGTCCAGCCTGGCCTTGGACACTCCCAGGGATGGGGCAGCCACAGCTTCTCTGGGCACCCTGTGCCAGGGCCTCATCACTCTCACAGGGAAGAATTTCATTGCAATATCCCATCTAACCCTGTTTTCAATGTGAAGCCATTCCCCCCTTGTCCTGTCACTCTTTAGGGTCAGGAAGGTGCCATTTCACCTTGTCCAGCTCCAGTGGGTCCTGTTCAGCACCTGCACTGCCACACCATCCACGAGCACACACAAGCATTCCCTGCATGGCACAAGGAATCATCGTGCTTGCAGTGAGATCCCTTGCTGACCTCCCTACCCTGCATCCCCACACCCAGTTGTGATCCAGCATTTCCAGTGCCACTGGCTGTGCCAGTTGGTGCTGCTGAAGGTGTCAAATCCCCAGGTGCTGTACAGCCCCTCAGCAGCACCAGCCCCACTCCCTGTGTCTCCACTCACACCCCCTCCTCACTTACTGCCATAATTGCCTCCAGGAGTGTAAATGAGCAGATGGGTGGATTTTGGGAGCAAAAAAGGGGAAAAAAAAGGCATGAGAGAGGGTTAGCAGAACTATGTGTATAAGCATAAGCATTTATATAGATGCATGTGTGAGAGGGAGAGAAAAATGGCACCCATGTACTGGGTATGTGTTATGTATTTCACATTATACCCAGCTGGATTTGGTATAAACCCTGCAGCCTGTGGCACCTGGCATGTGTAGAAATTAAAATTATCCAAATGTAATCCATGGGGAAAGGTGCCATCAGGCCCACACTGGGGCTGCTGCCCTTCTCCGGGTTGGGAAAGGGATTGCTGGGGTTTCCCAGGTTTTGGGAAGGGGAAGTGAGATAGGATGGAGGAGTGTTGGAAGGTTCATGGCTGGGAGCTTGCTGTCCTGAGTGTGTCCTCTGTCTACTACAGCCTGTTCATGGGAACCCGGGCCCAACAGGGATGAAAAGTGCTCAGAAAGCTGCTGCCACGAGTCCTGACCCCGCCAGCTCAGGACTGGCCTGGTGGAGCAGATGCTGTGAGCTGGTGCTGGGTTCTTGGTGTTGGGTGCTTGCTGGGTGATGGTGCTGGGCAAGCTGGCTCAAAGGCAGAGCTCCTGCAGAGCTGCTGTCCCTGGCATCACGTGCTGCAGTGACACTAATCCCGTTTTGAAAGCCCGCGCCCCACATTGCACCCGCTAATCCCCCTCCGAGCCACGGCTGCGGGGCTCGGGCTGCGGAGCTGCTCCAGTGCAGGTGTCCCTGCACCCGGGTGCCCTCCATGGGTGCACCTCTCTGGGCCCACATCTTCTGCCTGCTCCTGCTCCTGCTGCTGCTCCAGCCCTGAGGATGCTCAGATGCTCCCGGCCCTCTGCAAAAGGGTGCTGAGCCCCGGACACCCCCAAAACGCACATTGGATAGAGGCTGGGCCTTAGACAGGTCAGAACAGCCCAACGTTTCGTGTGAGCCCCGTGCTGCCCAGGAGGAAGGAGGGATTCACCTGCTTGGACAACCCGGCTTCGGCACAGCCCGGGTCACTCCGCACGAGGACCTCGGCGGCAGCACCCCGCAGGCAGGTGAGCGGCTCGAACCTGCCCGTGCCGGGCTCAGGGCTCAGGGCTCAGGGCAGCTGTGCCAGGCTCCTCCCTGGGAGCAGCTGCTTTCCCGGCACCGCAGCTCCTGCTGGGATGGCGAAGGCTTCGTGCGCCGCAGAATAATATTGTTGTTCCCTTCCGATGGCAGCAGCTTCCTCGTGGGAGAGGGGAAAAAGCACAAACCGAACTGGGGAGAAAATAAGAGGGGAATGTTTGCCGACTGTCTGCTGCGTGTTGTTGCTGTTTGTTGTGTTTCTGCGGTTGCTTTGGCAACCTCAGGAAGACATGCCAGGCTGTAGCATGGCGGGTACCAGTGTGGAGTGGTGAGGAGCTGGGGCTCTGCTCCACTGGGCTGAGCTGCTGGCCTGGTGGGGATGGGGGGGCTTCAGGCAAGGGGTTGATGGGGTCATGTTTGTGCCCACCTCAGCTGCTGCCCTCCTGGCTGAGCCCAGAGTGGGCACGTGCCTTGCACTTCATGAACCTCACGGAGAAGGAAGAGTAGCTAAAGGGTCCAGTGGGTTTTCCCTGCCCATGGGGGCAGCAGCCAGCCCTGCTATTCCCTGGGAGCCCGGGAGTATCTGAGCTCACACCCTCCTTGCTTGTCTAGAGGAAAGGGAGCAAAACAGCTGTCGAGGGGCAGCTGCCTGTGTGCAGCACTTGTCAGAGGGGCTGTGAGAGTGTTGGGCAATGCCAGGTGTGGGGGCACCTCTATCCATCCGGGACAGGAGCTGTTCCTCTGGTACTGGAGCACCAAACCACGGCCTAACTTGGGCAGGGTCACGGTGTTTTCTCTCTCCAGTAGCTCCTTCTCTTGCTTTGTGGGGCAGAGGGGGCTGCTGCCTGTGCTGCAGTGGGGGATGGAGCCAGGATCCAAGGAGGCAGTGAGGGACTGGGGGGACCAGTGTAGAGGAGCCTGAACGAGGAGAGGACGGGGCCAAGAGCAGCTCAGGGAGGATGGTGATGCTCCCAGAGTGTTGCTCTCTCCCGCAGCCCTGAGAGCTGTGCAAGCTGACATCCGTCAGAGCAGGAGCCTGTGTGCCCCGCGGCATCCCCAGGGCAGAGCAGTCAGGGGGTGGGTGAAGGCTTTGCCTCTGGGAGCCAGGAACATTTTGTGCAGCTCCAGAGATAGGTGTTAACTCTTTGGAGGCTGCAGAAGGAGAACTGAGCTCCTCAGGGAGCTCCACTGTCCACGGAGAGCCTGCAGGGCTCGGGTGTTTAGGTAATCCTGCAAACTGATGGTTTGGGGGCTCTGCTGCTTCCCATCCCACCTTGCACAAGAAGTGCCACTGTGGAAAGGTATCAGCCTGTCGCTGGTCAGAAGTGCCAATTCAATGGAATTATTTAATTGCTGTCTCTTCAAAGGGCGCTTTTTTAACTGAAAGGAGAGGCCTGCTGAGGAATCCTGCCCTGAACTGGAAGCTGACTCATTCTCCTCCCAGTCCTGGGGTCAGCACTGGATTGCAAATAAACACACCAAATTCCCACTGCTGGGTTCTGGGAACGTGCTCCCAGCCCTGCACAGAGGGCAGGGTCCCAGGAAGGGGCTGGGTGTCTGCCTGCCTCCCACTACATCTTCCCACCCTTGGAGCAGTGGGGGCTTTGGTGGCACCTAGAGTTGCCTGGGGTGGGGGGAAACTGCTCTGGTGAGGGCCTGAAAAATCCCACGTTGCAAAGTGCAAAAGGACAGAGCAAGAATCAGGCCCCAGCTTTGTGACATTCTTGCTGTAGCTACCAGGCAAGACCCAATTCCCATTTCTTTGCTTCCAGCTCCGGTATCTCCATCCCCTCCCTCCTTGGCACACGGTTTCTATTGCAGCATCTCGGGGTGCAGCTTCAGCTCAAACCCAGGTTTGGGAGCAAAGGAAAACTGAAGCAATAACAGGCCAGAGCTGGGACTTGAATCCACATCCCAGAATGGTGGGGGCAGCACTTTCCGCCCCAAAAACCTCCCCACACAAGGCTGAGCAGAAGCTGGAGCCAGTGTGAGTCACCCTGTGCGGCTGCTGCCAAGGCAGGAGCGACCTTGTGCTGCTGAGCCAGCGTGGGCTGGGGGCCGTGGCCCTGCCAGCCACAGGAAGGGGAAGCTTTTGCTTCAGGGGAAAGAATGAGCTCTGGGGCTGAAATCGCTGGCTGGAGGGGACTGGAGCAATGGGACAAGCTCAGGGAGGGTCTGGTGTCTGCCCTGTCTCTGAGGGGAGAGCATCAGGGCCTTCTGGAGCTGGGAGCAGGGTTTGGGCACTCCTGACCCACCAGCAGCATGTTCTGGGACTTGGTGAGCAGCATCTGTGAGCACCCTGGGACAGGACTCGCTTTCCTGTGAAACTTCAGGGAAAACCAGACAAATCTCCCCTCTGCTCCTGCCATCCTGTCCTCAGCCTTGGGATCCTTCCAGGCTGGCGCTCGTGAATGTTTTCCCCCATCAACTTCTTTCACTTGAATCAGCGGACGTGACTCACCGGGAGGAAAGAAAGGGTTTGGATGAGCTGCTCCATCTGCGGCACCGGGGCCCTTTGGCACACGGGACGGTGCCGCTGGACACCAGGGGAGTGGCATCGCAAAATCCTTCGTTGTGAGGAGCCAAATTCTGGGCTGACATTCCCCTTGTCTCGTCGCTGTCCCCTCCCCATGCCCAGCCCAGCGGGTGCAGCAGAGGGGGAACTGGTTGAGCCGGTGCACCCCGTCCCGGCAGAGAGGGGAGATTCCTCTGGTGGGGGGTGATTTTTAGGGAGCTGTGCCTTTGTCACTAGGGTGGCCACCACGCCCCGAGGGGATCAGGTGCTGGGAACATGCATCTTTCTTCCCAAAGGACCCCCAGAGGGGAGCAGNGGGAGCAGCCAGTCAGGGTGCCGAATCTTGGCTGGATTAGTTAAAGAGATCAAGCAGCTGAAGGATTAGGGAGTCAAGAGAGCCAGGCCACCTGCGGCGGGGGGGGAAACCTATGGAGGAGAAGGATACGCCAGAGCTCCGGAGAGAGGTGTGCAAGGCCTGGGCTTTGGAGTGATTAGATAAGTGAATCAGGGCCTCGGAGCGATTAGAGAAAGAAATCAGGTTTTACACCAATTAGGTAAAGTCCCTGAGCGATTAGACACAGTGGTGGCTGCAAGCAGAGGTCTCCTGGCGGCCCGTGGAACTGATAGGGCCCAGCATTGATTAAAGGAGCATCAGAGCTGAGAGCAATTCGATAAGAAAACAAAACACTGGATCAATTAGTCTGGGAAAGAGGAGGAGGATGGGTGATAACAGGAACAGGGGCCACTCAAACCAACCCCTACAGCTCCAAACTTGGGGCTGGTGGAGCTGCAGGGAAGAGGCGGAAGGAGGGGAAATGGTTCTGGCTGAGGCTCCCAACAACTGTGGGCACCTGGGCCACTGGGCTGAGACTGGTTTGGCCTTAGCACAGGTGAAGTCACACCCGGCCTACAGATGGTTTTACTGTTGGCTGTGGCTGTTGTGAGCCCCACACAGCTCGTTGTAGGCTGCAGTGGAGTGTTTTCAGGTGGCTGCTCCTCCGACCAAGAGAAGCAAAAAGTTCTGCATTTCAATAGAATCGTGGAATGGTTTCGGTTGGATGGGACCTTCGAGATCATCCAGTTCCAACCTCCCTGGCCTGGCCCTGCCCTTCCACTATCCCAGGTTGTTCCAAGCCCCATCCAACCTGGCCTTGAACACTTCCAGGGATGGAGCAGCCACAGGTTCTCTGGGCAACCTGTGCCAGTGAATTTCAGAGAATTTCTTTTTCTTTGAGCAGGTTTTGCTCTGGGCTCACACATTCACACACCTGGAGCAAGTTTATCCACCGAGGAGGTGGTTATACCAGGATAACTCAGCCCTGTGCCCCGTCCCAGATGCTCTGGGAGCTTCCAGATACGGGTGCCAGACGAACAAGCAATTAAGTAACTCAGCAGAGCCTTGAAATAATTAGACCGAGGAATGCAGCTCCAGCAGATGAGTTTAGTGAAGAAATGGAGTGTTGGAGAGATGAAGATGAGAAGGGTGATCAGGTCTCAGCACAATTATCTAGAGAAAGTCTGCTCCAGACTGATTAGAGGAAGGGAAAAGAGCTTTCCGGGCAATTAGGTGAGGGAAATCAACTCTGGGCAGGAAGAAAATAGACTATGGAAGAGATTGGGGTGGGAGATAGTGAGTTATCTCTGCCCCTGAGTTAGACAAGGGAGCTCGATAAGGGCTTTCTGAGGCAGAGACAGAAATGAGGATTAGGAGGATTAGGGAGCAGAGGTGGGTGTTCAGTGTGTGCCTGGTGCTGGAAATGAGGGAGTGACGAGTGAGGTGGCAAATTGTTCCTGGGACTGAGCAGGAGAAACTGAGCCCTGCACCTGGGGAAGAGGAAGACCAAAGTCGTGGGATTAGGGCTAACCCAGTGAAACAGAGGTGCTGGCAGTTGGGATGGCCGTGGGGCAGAGTGGGGAAGGGAGCCAGGCACTACTTCAAACCCATCACGTGGCAGGATGCTTCCTTAATCTGTAAAATGGGATTAGTCCCTCGTGCCCGGCGATGTTGAGAGCTGGCAGGTCCTTTATGCACGAGTGACTTTGACTTTAAGACAGAGGAACCTGCAGGGTGGGAGCGTGACTGAGGATGAGCATGGAGCAGGCAGCCCCGGGGATGTGCCCCATGGCACCCAGCAGTCCCTGGCTGAGCTGGTGGGAGCGGGCAGGTGGTGGGGCAAACTGGGGTGAGCACAGCCGTGAGCTTTACCCTGGGTTTTGGGGTTCTGAGCCACCGTGGGAGAGGTGACAAGGGTTGGCTGCAGCCCAAGGTCGCAGCACAGGTCAGCAGCAGCTGCAGCTGGAGAGTGCCGAATCCTTTGGGAACGGCTGCATTTGCTCTTTAATTAGCCTTGACGGCTCCTGGAGCAGATTTTGCTGGTCCTTTCCTCTCTGAGGCTGATGTTGGCTTGAAGTTGCAGGGTTCAGTGAGGTCAGGCTCCTTTTTCCTTCCTGGCTTTTTTCTTTCCTTCAATCCTTGCACATACAAAAGGCAGTGGAGGGAGGGAGCAGCCTCACTGAGGCACATGATGCTGACTCTGGTGCTGTGGGAAGGGGAAGCTGTGGTTTGGCTGCCGGGTCACAGTTTGGCCTCTGGAAATGACCCTCTTGGAAAAGGAAACGCTGTCTTGCCAAGCTCGGGCAGGGGCTTGAGCAGTGGCTTGGCAGCTCACCCTGGAGAGATGGCAGTGTTGGTGGTGGGTGGCTGGACTGGGAGTGAGGGACCCTGTGAGCAGCAACCACAGGCAATGGGAAAGCAAAACCCCAAGTTAACTCAAGCACCTGCACAGGTCATGGAGTAGTTTTAGATTTTTTTTTTAAAGTATTTATATTAATTTTTAATTTAGTTTCTCCCCCAGATTTGCACTAGTGAGGTTTTGCCACAGCTCCTAGTGGCTGCTGGTGAGTGACAGAGAGCAGTGCCAGGGCCAGCTGGGGAAGGTCTCATGGACACTCGTCCCTCCTGGGCGTCACAGTCCTGCTTTTCCCGGTGGGAGGGCGACTCTGACATATCTCCTTCACCCCTTGACCTCTGCTGAGCTTGCTGGGATGAGCCTGGTTTCTGTGGGGTGACAGCATTATCTGGGACACAAGCAGAGCCAGGCTCCGCTCTGCTCCCTGTACTCGGCTGGTTGGTGTGGATATCCTTGGGAGACAGAGAAAATTGTCCTCCTGGGACTCCACGTGCTTCACCCCCCGTGACAGGCTGGAAACGGGGCTTTATGGATCGCTGCAGCCCAGCAAAGCCTCAGAGGTGTGAGGATTGTCCCTGGGGGGCCTGTGGGTGTGTCCTTCTCCCGGTGCTCAAATGCTGCTGTTCTTTGAGCCCTAATGTAGGTTTCAGTGTTTTCATGGGTTTTTCTTATTCCCTCCCCCCCTTTCCAATTCTGGGGAAAATAGAAATATTTAGACATTTCCCTGACAGGCAGCAGAGCTGGAAGAGCTGTGGTACAGCACTGCTCACGTGTGCTGACAAAAGCTCAGCACAAAGAGTTGGGGGTGCAGCATCCTCAGCAGCATGAGCCCCACAGGGTGGAAGGTCAGTGCTCAACCCACAGGTCATTCCTCCTGCCAGCGGCCCAGCACCAAGATGTCTTCAAAAGCTGAATAAAAAAATGGGTTTGAGCTGGATTTGGGGATGTTTTTGGTGTGTGTATATATAGAGGTAGGTACATAAAATCTTGTGTATATAAAATATATATAGTATATTAAAATATACACATTGTGTAGCATATTAAAAAACACTATAGTAGGAGTTTTATATTAAATAAGTAGTAGTATATGTATTAAAATATATATGTATATGGTTTCTACTGTGCATCTGTCAAGGCTGGCAGGGGGGTTGAAGTTTGTGGTCCATATCAGACTCATTTTCACGTCAGTGAGTGTCTGGGGCAGATGTACCTTGAAAGGGCCAGTGAAAAGCCCAGGATGCTGTGAGGATCTTGAGGGTGTCAATAAGGGACAGATTTACTGTCCTCTATGCTGATGGCTGTGGGATGAGCTCAGACCTCCTTTTCCAGGAGGCAGAGAAATCCCCAGCCCCGAAACTTGCCTTCCCCACCCCATTTTTCTCCTGCTCACACCCTCAGGTTTTGGTCTCGGGGACATGTTGCCCTGAGCAGAGAGCGGCCACCGCACCCTGTGCTGGGGAAGAGACAATTCCCATCCTGGGCCCCACTCCCTTTGTCCCAGCTCCTTCAGCCCATTGCTCTGCCTCATTCCAAGGGGGTACAGAGCCTCCCTCCACACTCTGCAGGGCTGTGTCTTCCCAGGGCCAGCCCCTGACCCACCCTTCCTCCTTCTGGGATCCCACTACACGAATTCCCCCCATGGCACATGGATGCCCTGTGCATGTGGCATCTCTGCAGCACCATGTGTGTGAGGCCACTGTGCTGCTCCCTGGGGAGTGAGAGGGGCTGGAGGTCCATGGAATCATGGAATGCTGTCAGGGAGGCCCTTAAAGCTCATTTTGTTTCATCTGTTTCTTCTGTGGGCAGGGACGCCTTCTACCAGACCAGGTTGCTTCAAACCCTATCCAGCCTTGCATTGAACATTTCCAGGGATGGGCAGCTACAGCTTTTCTGGGCAATCTGTGCCAGAGCCTCATCACCCTCGCTGTAAAAAACTTCTCCCTTATATCAAATCTAAGTCAACCTCTTTGAGTTTAAAAATGTTCTCTCTTGTGCTATCTGTCCTTTTACTTGGATTTAGGAAGAGGAACTTGAAGCTCCTGTGCCTGGAGACCTTGCAGAGGCATTTTTCTGCTCCAATTTTGGAGCTCCAGTTTTCTCTGCAGAGCTGTTCTGTTGCCCTCTCCCTCCCCTTCCTTTTCTAACGTGTTGCTGGGACGGGGGAAATAAATGCATTTAAAGAGTTTTGTGGCTGTAAAACCTCTGAATTCCATACAGCCTCAGAACCTGCAGGATGAGAAGATACTGGGGCAGTAGGATGAGCCATCCCAGTCTCTGGCCTCAACCCATGGGAAGAACGAGGTAGTCATTCCCAAACCACCAGAAAACCACCTTGGTGTCCTCGTGTTCCCTTTGGAAGAGGACCCGGAGCTGCAGTTTTGCCACACAGCCACATCTGTTCTGCCTCAGCCACCCTTGGTCTGGGTGCACCCAGGGACTGGAGACCTGGACAGACCCAGAGGGGACAGAAAGATTGGAGAGGGGAGGTTATGAGACCATGGGATGGGATCTGGAAGTTGTCCATTAGTGGGTGCCTGGAGCACAGGCATCCCTTGGGCCGTGCAGACACCTGTGCCCTGCGGCAGTGGGTCCCTGGCTCAGAGTGGCCGTGGCAGGCGAGCAATGCAATGGAGGCTTTCCCACCTGGTTTGGGGGCTGGGGAGTGTTGTGGGGGCCATGGGCTGGGAGGGGCGCTGGGGCTGCCCACCCCTCCCCGCAGCCCCCCGCACATCCCGGCTCCGCCGTCAGCCTGACCCCCGAGCACACTCCGCAGGCTCTGCATCGCTGCCGTTGCCCCAGCAACGTGTCGTCGCCACAGCAACCGTGACAACCTTATGTTCATTAATTTAAAAAGGTTCACAGTGTAACAAATGAAATAGTTATAAGCTTGTCAGGGTGTTAAGGAGCAGGGGATGACAAGTCGCCCCCCCTGCCTGTGCCGCTGGAGCAGCCCAGCTCTGCCAGGAGGTCCCTGTCCCAGGCCTGGCTTGGCTTCATCCCATCGTCCTTGAGTGCAGCAATTCCTTTGGGCCCGTCCTTGGAGTGTCCTGGCAGTGTGGCATCACTCACTGACCTCCCTGGGGATGACATGGGGCCGAACACAGGCAGGGGAGCCACAGCAGAGGTGGCTTTTGGGGGGACTTCAGACCAAAGATGCATTCTCACTGCAGCATGACTGATGTCTGGTATGGAGCTGGGGTTATCCTGCTCTCCTTCCCCAGGGTCAGCATAGGGTCTCTCACAGAGGATAATTATTTTCATGCAACCCATAGCACCTCAGTATCTGCACCATTAAAATGAATATCTTTACTTTGTACCTAATATGGTTGAGAGGGGGAGGATGAATGGATCAAATACATTACTATATGCACCTGTATTCCTTAGAAAACCTGAGCAGATCACAGACACCCTGGATATCCTCAGCTGGTGGAAGTCAATTCCGGCTGGCTGAGCCCAGCATCTGGGGTAAATCACTGTTTCCCTTGAAGTCCTGGACCAGGTTGCTGGCAGGTATGAAGAGGTGTTGGAAAGCCAAAGCTCCTGAAGCCTGGGCAGTGGACACCAGTTGAGGATTGGGCATGTACTTTATTATGTACCATTTTGCTGAAATCTCAGTGGACTTCAAGCTGACCAAACCCCTTTAATCTCAAATAAAGGCCATTCTCTGCCTTTTTGTAAGTGGAAACATGAAAGGAACTAGTTTAAAAAAAAAATCTCCTGCCATTGCGATTCTGCTTGGCGAGCTAAGAATAAGGTCACTTTTCAGCAAGAAAAGCAGATGTTTTAGTTAAAACTAAAAATGGTGAATTCTGAGCCACATCTGTTCTTGGTGGAAGCCAGCACTGGGATTGCACTGGTTTTTGCTGGTTAGGACCCAGCATTTCCCAGCCCCAACATGGTCCCTTGTGCCAAGTGTCATTCTGGGGATGGGATTTTCCCTCATTTTGGCCCCTGAGCTGCTCTCCTCGTGGGCAAGAGGTGATTACAGCTCACTCCCCCGTTCCAAAGTCCAGCCTCACCCCCTCCATGCCTGCAGCCTTCTCTGCAGGAAAACACAGTGCAGGTTGGAGCTGGTGTTGGAGGATTCATGTGGTGAAGGGGAATGGCAGCTGCCACGGCCCTGCTCTCTGCCCTGTGCTCCAGGAAGGGAAATCTAGTGAGCACTCTGGGTGCTCATCTCCTTGCCTTCAAGAGATCCTTCAAAATCTTTCTCAATAATTAAACAAGCAAGGCCTAAAAATAGCACCGAGATCTACTATATGTGGCAGGATAATTTAAGGGGAGAGCAGGGAACAAAATGTCCTCAGTGTCCCAACCTTCCCCTCAATGTCTCTGTGGGCTCTGGCCGGGAACAAGGAGGCTGCTGGATCTGGTGGCAGGTGGCTGGGATGGCTTCCAAAGCAGCCTGGTTTGGAGATGTTTCATTCCCTGGAAGAGGCTCTTTGGAAGATTTTAATGCTGTGGTGGGTTTTAGAAGGGCACAGCAGCCTCAGCTGTATCAAGGAATGGACCTGCTTGGGCACCTCTTTGTGGGCTGGAGGTGTCTCCTCCACCCCAGGGACCAGCAGCAGGTAGCCCAGATCTCACAAACTAAGCTGATGGCACAGTTGACCACCCAGCCCATGATGCAAATGCTGACCTGTATGGCAGCCCAGGAACAGCAACCCCAGGCACAGCAGCTGGAGCCTTAAATCCTTGCTCTCCTGAGCTCTCACCTATCTCCAAAGCTCCCAGCATAGAAGCAAGGCTGTGGTAGAGCAGATAAACCCATTGTCTGGAAGGCTCTGCTGGAGCCTCAGCTCATGAGAGAGGGGAGGCCATGGGCTGGGGGGGCTCAGTCCCAGGGGCTCAGCCAGGATCCAAGGTTGTGCCCTGCAGTCCTTGGAGGGGGCTCGTGCTGCTCTGACCTGTGTGACGAAGCAAACTAGGACTTTGTGTCAGCAGTGCCAGGGCAGGGTTTGTTGGGGTGCCAGGGCAGGGTTAGCCAGAATCTTGCAGCAGGTTTTTTTGGGATGCCATGGCAGGATTTGCTGGGGTGCAGTGTCAGGCATGCTGTGAGCTTGCAGCAAGCTCTTCTTGCAGCATGGAGGAATCCACAGGGAAAGGGAGCAGGGCTGAACCCTGAAGGATGCCTAGAAAGAGCAGAAGGGGAGTGGATTAGGAACAGACAGCAGCCCCAGGGACAGAGTGAGGTGGGGAGCTAGCATGCTGCCCCGTTTGGGGCACCCCAGGACCTGCCCACTCCCCAGCCAGAGTACCCGGCCCAGCCTCCCAAAACTCCTCGCAGTGAAAGGCAAACAGCTCAGCCATGCATTGCATAACCAGGAAAAAAGGCGTCCTCGGAGCTGAGTGGCTGCCGGCCAAGGTTTGGCATTAAAGTGGAGCAGAGGATACCGGGAGGGGAGCGGGGATTAGGCGGGGAGGAGACGGGATCAAGTGAGCAGCAGCCAGGGCAGCCTGGCCGCAGCCTCACCGAGGGTCATGCTCTCCAGGGCTGTGGCCAGGAGGGCTCCAGCCTCCCTTCGTGCTGCTGAGCAGGGTGGCACACGGCAGCATCCGTGGTGCAGAGCCCCGGGCACCTCCCATCCACGCCGAGGATCGGTCGGAGCCATGGCATCGAGGCTTCCTTGACTCACGGGTGATAAGGACCTCACCCATGAGAGGCTTTTTGTGTGCACAGGGCTCAGTTTGTGCAGGTTTAACTGGCTGGGTGCTAGGGAGGCGCTGGGCCCTCTCATTAGGGTCATGCATGTGAACAGGAATCGCAGACAGCGTCTCAAGGATGAGGGGATGGAGATCCTTGTGTTCAGCACTGAGGTTCTGGCTGCAGAAAGCCAGACCTTTGCTTTCTCTGGGCTGCAGAGCATGGAACTGCTCCGGATCTCGGACTGATTCAGCAAGACGTGAGGGCTTGTAACTTTTGGGAGTTCCTGGAAATTGGGCTGCTCCCAGTCAGCAGTTACTCCTACACACGGAGGAGATGCACTTGCTTGGGGAGCTTGAGGAGCTGTTGGAGCTGCAGCCTGCACCAGAACGGGGAGAATAGGGCTGCAGTTTTCTGCTTGGGAAGAAAAAGGAGAGATGGAGTTAATTTGAAATCGCAAGATGCTCCAAAGTGTTCCCAGTCTCCATTAGCTGATAAGATTCATGCTAGGCTTAACCCTCAGAGGTGCTAAAAGATGCCTCCCTGGCTGATAAACCCCCAGCAGCAGGAGATGGGGCTGTCTGCTGTGCTTGCTCTGCCCCACGCATTGCTGCTGTCCCAGCTGGAGATCTCCAACACAGGCCAGCAAAGCTGCCGCCAGCATGGGCTAGGCTAAACCCCAGCTAGGTTTGCTGCCTGCAGAATCTCAGAATTACAGGCTGGTTTGGACTGAAGGGACCTTAAAGCTCCTCGAATCCCACTCCACTCCCTCCCACTTCTTCTAGACAAGGTTGATCCGAGCCCTTCCAACCTGGCCTTTGAACACTTCCAGGGATGGAGCAGCCACAGCTTCTCTGGGCAACCTGTGCCAGGGTCTCCCCACCTTCAAGGGAAGAATTTCTTCCCAATATCTCATTCTCTTGACTTGCTCTAGCAGCTCCACATCCTTCTATGCACTGCAGGTGAGGTCTCACCAGGGAGGAGCAGAGGGGCAGAATTCCCCCCTCACGTGCTGCCCACACAGTGGGGATGAGCAAGGGACAGCACTGGCTTTCTGGGCTGCCAATGTGTTTTCCCAGGTCACATCAAGCTTCTCATCCCCTGACAGCCCCAAGTTCTTCTCTTCTGGACATTTTCCATCAGAACTTGGCCCTGGTGGTTACACTTACACTATGGATTGTAAGCCATGGTGAGCAGGTCCAGCACCATCCATGCTGTGGAAGGGGGGAGGCAGCAGCAGGCTGGGGCTGCTGGAAACTGGTCCTGACCACTGGCCAGGCCAAGGCTACGCCAAACCTTTGCAAGAGCAGTGGGGGCATCCCCCATGCTCCACAATTTATCAGGTGATCCCCAGGCTGGTCAAAGCCTGGCAGCCTCAGTAGCCCTGCTCAGGGTGGGAATCACGATCCCCTTGCCTCAGTGCTCCAAGCAGGGTATTGAGGAGGATGAGAACAATCCACCCCTGCAGTCAGGGTGGTGCTGGCCTTGCAAACATTTGTGCAGGGCTGCTCCTGCTTGTCCCCTACAACGGGTGGCCCCACTGAGGGCGGCTGCCTCCTGCAACTTGAGTTCTTTTAATTTTGTTTCCCCTCCCTTGTGGTGCCTCCTGTTTGAGGGCTCACCATGATGGTTCCCACTCACCCATCTGTCTGCCTTTGGAAGCTGAGCATTCCACAGTGTGGCTGTGAGCACGACAGTGACGGCACTGCTGGCAGCACCAGGCAGGGACTGGGGATACTTGAGGGGAGGAGGTTCAGGACTGCATTTTGTGCCCTAGGGAGCTGAAGGGCATCACATTTGCACTTAGCTCTGTATCAGAATTAGGGTCAGAGCCAGGAATCTCTGCCCCCCAAGAGCCTTGCAGTGCCAGTACTCGTGGCAAGCTGCCCAGGCCTCCTGGCCTTGGGTCCAGGATCAGGGCGAATCCCATTTTAAGGCAAAAGGTTATGGGCGGGAAGGAAGCAATCACAAAGCAAACACCACAGCCTTCTCCAGCCACACATGGGTCTGGCACAATAAATAGAAGGGACAAAAATAGCCCCCCCGGGTTGCAGTGTGGTCACAGCAGGGAAGCAGGGCTGTGTTTCGGGATGGGGGATGCTCTCCTGCCCACCTCGACACCCTGAGTCACAGGGAAGGAGATGTCCTGCAGCACTGCAGCTGTCAGACAATATCCAGGAGCAGAAATGATGAGTGGGCTTCAGGGAAGGTACCTGAAACCTTGCAAAATTTGCTGCACCTCACACCTGACTCCTTGCAAAATTCGCTGCATCCCACGCCCTGGCAGAGCTCTGGTGCTTCCCCTGTGTGCAAACTCTGTTCCCCAGATTCCAGGACCCAGACAAGCTGCACCCTTAATTCGGGCAGAGGCAAAGCTCAGATGTAAAGGCACAAGGACTGGCTGGGGGCCCAGCAGCCAGGAAAAAAACCCCAGGAGTCTGGCTCTGGCTTTGGGAGCGGGGTCGGGGAGTTTGCACATATAATACAAGCTGCCTTCCCTGGCCGCCAGAGCTTCTGGTCCCCATTTGGGGTGGGTTTGGAGCTCGGCGGGGAGGAGGGGAGGATGCAGGCACGGACCTGGAAGCAAAATGTGTTCACGCTCCCTTGCAAGCTTTGCGGCGGGAGAAAAAAAAATCCTCATCTCCCCCCGAGCCTGTGCTGAGCCGGGAAACAGCCCCCGGCGGCCTCGGGTGCTGTTTGGGCGCGGGGTTCAGAGCCCCCCGCCGGGGTCCCGCGCCCCTTCCCCGCTCGGCCCCAGTGTTGGGGTGCGCAGCTGGAGCCCTCCCAGGGCCCTGCCGCTTTAACCTGCCTCTCCCACGTGCTGTCTGGTTGTGCTGGAGACGGTGACGCAGGCAGGACGTCAATGGACGCTGTGGGAGAATTTAGACTTGGAGAGGAAGGGGGGGCAGGGAGGAAGGGAGCGTTTGCGGGAGCGGGGGGCCGGCGGGGGTGCACGGCCGGGGCAGGAGGGACCCTGCGCTCAGCCCTGCGGGGTCAGTCGGGAACAGCCCCGGCGCCTTCGCTCCGTGCAGTGCTCCCCCCTCCTGGCATATGCCGGGGCCAGCTCAGAGGGCAAATAATCCTCCTCCCGCCCCCGAGCCGGGGTGGGCGGTATGGGGGGGGCAGGGGGCCACGTGAAGGCAATGCTTCCTCCCTGCCCGCACGGCCCCCCTGCCTTGTCACCACACGTGTGTCACCCTTGTCCTCATGCTGTGAGTGTGCTGTGCTCTGCCCTGGGCATGTCACCCCGGCGTGGGCAAGGGAGGCACGGGTGTGCCAGGAACAGGGCTGGCAGGGACCCTGGGGGTCAGCAGAGCTGTCCCTTGGCTCGGGGCTGGAGAGCTGGGATTGAGCCTGTGAGTGCATCTGGCTGCACAGCTCTGCTCCTCTCCCCATCCCCACAGACGGGCTGTGCAACCACCAAGGGCATCACCCTGCCGCCAGCCCAGGGTCCAGCTGATGTGGGGCTGACAGGACCCCCATCCCCATGCCTCACTTCCAGCTCTGCATCCCAAAGGCATCGGCGTTGCCAGGGATGAGCTGGCAGTGGCACTTCCAGGCCAGTGAGTGATGAGATGAAACTTTGAATTCCCTCCCTGCATCCGACTCCAATCTTTAAGAGCCATACTTGCCTCCCCAAAACTGGCATGGAAGCTCTGCTCCTGCTTGGCCCAGAATGAGGAACAGCAGCAGGGAGAGACAGAAAGTCGTGGCAAGGAGGGTGGAGATTCTGCTCCATGCACAGGATGCTGCTCTCAGCCTCTTGGCTTTGCCCTCACCCCTCACCCCACTCCTCTCCCTGCACTCAGTGCGGGAAAGGAACAAATGTTTTTTCCCACTTTATTTTTTTGGGTGTCTTTTCTGTCTTTTTTTTTTTTTTTTTAATAGTCTGAGGTGACTGCATAACTCGGAAGACCCAGGAGTCCTGCCTCCTTCCCGCTGGCATAGGGCAAGGGAAAGCAGTTTCCACTGTCAAGAGGCTGCACACCAGCTGTATGGAGCAGCATCCTGGTGTGGGAAGGGAGTTGCTCAGCATTCAGTTCCCAAGAGACCAAAAGAGAAAAAAAAAACCAACCAGCTCAAGCTGACTTTCCAAAATACTTTGAGGTTCATAGTAATGTTCTAGTCTTTGTCTCATAAATATCCTGGGTTGGATCCTTCCCTCGTTTCCATCTCGTAACTCACAGAGAGGCACCAATGTGTGGCTGCTGCGCGTTATTCTGACTATTTTTATTTTTTATTTCTTTGGATACATGATCTCAGTTGATTGGAAAACAAACCCCAGAGAATCCTTGAGGAGAGACTGCAAACAGCTCTTGGTGAGATGACTAATCCCATCTCTATCTAAACCAACAGCATGCTAAAAATAGCCCTATTTCTAACAATAAATATAATAAAATAACTAACTGACAACAAACAGCCCCAAAAAGCCAAACAGACTGAAAAGTCCACTAGAAATATGTATGGGGATGGGGGAAGGAGCCAGCAGAAAACTGTGTCACTGAGTCAGAGGGGTGGTGGTGGCCGAGGTGCCTGTGCCACCAGTGGCACTCCATTGGATCCAGCCTCTCACTGAGACCATCTTTAACTCTCACCCTAACGGAGATATTTGTGCCTTTGTTTTGTTTGTCCCAGATCAATGTGGGGAAGTTGCAGGGGCACCAGACCCCAAGGAAGCTCATCCCACGCATCCTCCTGGCCCTCAGGACTTGCTGTCCCACCATTAGCCCTGAACTGGGACTCCCCCAGCTCCGGCTCCGGGTCGATCACTCCCCTGCCTGCTCCCCTGCCCACGAGCCTCCCCGGGCCCTGAGCTCACCACACACCTTGAATAATTCGGATAATTTGCTGCCTACTTTCCATGCACTGGGAGCCTCCCACACCCAGCATGTTGCAAAACAACCCCCTCAACTGAGTCACCGGCATCGGGGAACCTCTTCCTGCCCTCCCGGCCTGGGATGGGGCTCAGGGCAGAGCCAGCTGTGATGAGCAGCCCTGATGGGAGCACACCCCAGTCCCATGCTGTGTCACCCCAGGCCTTTGAGGAGGCTGTTTGGGGCTTGTCCAGTGCCCTTTGCCGTGGAGCCTGGCACAGGGGCACTGTGTGCTGCTGCATTAGTGGCTGTAAGCATCACCTGGGTGAAAACAAACGATTCTGCCCCCATCCCCAGCAACTCCCCTGTGGCAGGTTTTCTGCTCCAAGGACACTGGGAATGCTTGCATTCCCAGTGCTCCAGCTGGATGTGATCCAAACGACTTAGACATCTTTGTCCCTGGCCCCCAGTCCTCCTTGTGCTGGGACAGTGGCCTTGTATGTGACAGTCATCACTTGGTTTCTCTGCTTTATGGGGCACCGGTGTCCCACTGGACTCGTGCTGGCTCCATGCTGCTGGTATGGGAAGGTGGGCTGCATTCCACCATGAAACACCTCCCGTGGAGCCTCTGACCCCTGGAATGCGCGTTTCTCTTCCAGGAGCAGTCCCACGCCAGCCTGAATTTTATTTTTACTGCTCTGTATGGCACGTGGGAGCCCGCCCAGGCCCGCCACGCCACGTGCATCCCTGGGAAAGCAAAGCCTGTGCCCCATGCTGAGCCCCAGCTGTGCCATAAGGCACTCCTCTGGCATTCCCGGTGGCGGGAGAGCTCATCTGGTGGGAACACCAGTCCCCTGGGCCCCGTAGCACAGACCTGGGATGCAGGCAGGTGATCTGCAACCCCCAGCCCCGAGGCTGCTGTTGCCCACTACCAGCACCATCCCGAGGCTGTGGATGCACAGGAATAGACACAGAAGCAAGACAGGGACAGCACTGGGTCTCCCAACCCACTAAAAACCAGAATCTTGCCACAATCCACAGCTTCAAAGTGTCTTGGCATGGAGGTGGGAGTCACTGTTCGACCCGTTGGATTTCTTGAAGGTAGCACAGAGCAATTTATCCGTGTTGCAGCTACTGGAGGAACCAGGCACAGAGTGCCCAGCTTAGGGCAGGGGCCGGGCACTGTGGCTCTGCTGCCGAGGGGCACAGGGAGCCCGGTTCTGTGTGCTCGGGAGAGGACGTGGCACTGAAGGAAGGGCCAGGGCAGGGAGCCCCGGGAGCCCTGTGCACTGGGGATGCCGGAGGCAGGAGCAGCTCTTGGCCTGTGTCGGGGCACCACGGGCAGCGTTGTACCCACACAGGGGTCTGGCGCTGAACCGGGCACTGAACTGGCACCTCCCGCTGCCCCCGAGCACCAGACCCAGCACCTTGGCAGCAGAAACGGGACCTCCACGGGCAGCCGATGTCCTCCGTGTGGCTTTTGAGACACTTGGACCCCAGACACGCACCGCTCTGAGCCTGACGCCCTGAGAGGCTGGGGCAGAACCCACCGCCCCCCCCGAGACCCCGGGCTGGGCTGGACCCCCATATCCCTCAACCCCATAACCCTGCAGCTGTGGGGAACCACCGGCACTGCGGGTGGGACAGGCGAGGTCCCGGCTCTGCCCTCCCCCGGCCCTCGGGTCTCCTCGGCTCCCAGTCAGCCTCGCCCCCCC
>VXBA01005914.1:225697-237875 GCA_013399895.1 Serilophus lunatus
CACGGGGGGGGGATGCGGGTGCCGGGTGCGACACACCGGGATGGTCCCACTGGGTTCTGCCGATGGGGTGGGGGGTGCCCACCCCGCTCCGGGGCAGTGGGCTGCGTCCCCCGGGGACCCCCGTGGTGACAGGCCACGAGCCCACCCGCGACACCGCGGCCACCCCCGAGTGGAACCCGCCGCGGCCTGGCAGGACCCGGGGAGACGCAGGGCCCAGCGGCTTTCGGGGGGCTGGGGGTGCCCCCCTCGGCAGGGCATGGGGTGATGACACGGGGGCTGCGGGGGGGACCCGCCAGCGAGGCTGGAGCTGCCGGCGTGGGCTGAGGTTTGATTGGCAAGAGCAGATTTCGGGAGAGCCGGCAGTAAATCGAGTCGCGGAGCGTCCGTGCCTTGGCCGTGCCCCGGCTGCGGAGCCGCCAGCGGGGGGTGTTTGTCCGGGGGGTCAGTGCCGCGGGGCCGCTCGGCGGTGGCCGGAGCCGGGTGCCCGGGGGGGACCGGACCCCGACACGGGCTGCCCGGGGCGTTGGAGCTTCCTGGGCTCGGCGGTGCGGGGGGCTGGCGGTGCCGGGGCAGGGATGCAGTGACAGGGCGTCCGGCATCTGCGGCTGTTTGCCCGCGGCTTATCCCTTCCCTGCAGCTCCCAAACCCCTTTGGCTTTGTCGTTGGCTTTTTTCCTTTTTTTTTTCAATTTCTTTTTCTTCACGCCCCCCCCTCACGCACAAGAGCATCACACGGTCAGCGAGACACACACATGTACCGGCGCACACACACAGAGCTCTTCCCTCGGCACCCTGAGAGCCCCTTGGCATCCTGCTGGCTCTGCACGGCCATCAGTTCATCTGAACCCCCTCTTCTCATCCTCCCTGGCTGTCGGAACTGGCACGTGTTGTTGGCCAGTGACTCCCCCCCAGCTGTGGGCAGGGGTCTGGACAGGCACACAGACAGCAGTGCTGGTGGAAATTGCCCTTGGCACTTTCTGCTCAGTGCCTCTGCCTGTTCCCCTCCTAGGGAAGGCCTGATCTTACCCCTCCAAAGCCCTTTCTCTTGCAGTGCTTGTGGCCACGTGTGGATTTTCAGGCTGGTATTGCTCCACCGAGGTGGGTGTTCTCAAACCACTGTCCCAGGACAGCCAGTCTTGCTGCTGCTGGTGACGGGACTGTGCTGACCTCAGCATGGTGGGGACACTCCTCAGGCGAGGGGCTATGGGGTTTGGGTGTAGGGGAGGATTATTCTGAGTATGTTCTTTCTTTCCCTGAGCCGATTCGGTGCTGGTGGCCCTGGCCTGGGTGTCCTGGTGTCCTGGGTGTCCCTTGGGAGCTCAGAGTGAGCTAACTGCTCTGTCCTCTGAAACGCTGCTGTGGGCTCCTGAAGGTCACAGACCTCTGGACAGGCCTCATGGCTTCTCCTTTCTTCCCCCACCTCCCTGTCCTTCAGCCCCTGCAGTTGTCGTGGCTTTGCCAGGCTGAGGCATCTGCACTTGTGCTGCCTTGGAGCAGGTGGCCGATGTCCCCACAGCAGTGGGGCCACTGCTCGGGTTTCGGCGGTGACTCCACCACAGCAGGGATTTAATGTGCCCGTGTTGAAGGGGCATTAGCTCCTGTGTCAGATGGCTCAGTGCTTCCACTCCCACCCTGGCTCTCCCCCTGCTATAAACCAGCCTGGGGGCTCCCTGTGCCGAGCAGTCGTGTCCCCCCTGTGTGCCCAGTCCTGCTGGGGGGCTCTCGGGACCTTGGGAAGCGAGGGCTTTGTCAGCGGGTGACCTTGGGCATGTCCCTTTGCTTCCTCGTGCTTTGGTGTTGATCTCGGAAGAGATGGGGTGGTTAATGTGCTTAATTCCCCCCTCCTCACTGCTCTGGGGCTCTTGGCTCTGCTTGGAAAGTGCAACTGCAGAGCTGAAAAGGGCTGTTGCTATTTCGTGCTGTCCCTGAGCGGGCAGGGCGGAGGCATGGACGGTGCTCGAGTCACCCGGGCTGGATTTTTCCCAGGCTGCCAAGTGAAACAAGTGGGGTCTGAGTCTCATTTAATGCTGCAGGCCTTTACTGCGACTCTGGCAACGTAAAGGAGCCTAAATATGGTCATAAACCACATGCACTTCAAGGTCCCTCCGTGCTGCCAGGGCAGCCTCACGGCGGCTTTGTGCGAGGGAGAACAAAGCCCGAAGTGTCGGACGAAAGGTACGGGAGCAGGACCCAGCTGCTGTGGTGCTGGCAGCTGCCTGGCAGAGAGGTGTTGATGCTGGTGCAGGCCCTGGCTCACAGAGGACAGATGAGGGTGGGGAGCGAGGCTGCCTGGCTCATCCTGAAGGAATAGGAGGGCTTCAACCAGGTGTGGAGTGCTCAGCTATGGGCTCCTTCACTGGGACCCTGGGCGAGTCATTTAAACCTAGAAAAGCATCTCTGATGAGGGACAGAAATTGCTTTTCTCTCTTTTTTCCAAGCCAGAGCACTTCCCAGGGGCAGGTTGGCATCACTCAGGGCATGCTGGGAGGGACCTGCCACGGAGTGCTGTGTGGCATTCCCCCTTCATGGTGGGTAGAAGGGCCGTGGCTCTTTTGGGAACAGAGGGGACAGAGGGGAGGAATGTGGGTCGCTGCCATCAACTCCACTTGGCCAGACCACTGCTGCCCTGCCAGGTGCCCCTGCCAGCCCGGTGCTGGTGATGTGCCCTGCAGAGCCGTGGTGGTGTGGGCTGGCCTGGAAGGTGGTGCCTGAGGCTCGGGAGGTGAGCAGGCAGCATCCCATTTAAATCCCGTTAGTACCTGGACGTGCAAACAGGGGTGGCCCAGGCCATGGTGAGCTCCACGGGCAGTGGTGGGGCTGCTGTGCCGCTGCCGTGTCGATGCTGTGCTGGACTTCCCCATCTGCAAGCAGAGCTAAAAATATCCCCCTGCCTCGCCCCGCCGCCGTCCCATCTGCTCGGAGGGCAGACTCCTCAGGCCAGGGACTCTTTCTTATTTTCATCGCTATTTTGGCAGTTCCTGGAGGCTGAGCCGTCCCGAGTTCAGGGGTGACTCTATTGCAGATGACAGTCCTGCCCCCAGGAAGGTTTGGCTCTGCCACTGAGCCCGACATGGTGAGCAGAAAGCAAGTGAGTCAGAGGAGGAGGAAGAGGAGGAAGGCTGGGGAGGCACAGGAACCTCAGCCTCGCTGGTGCCACGGGGTGGGCACTGTGTGCCCCGGGCTGCACTCGCCCTCCCTGTGCTGGGAGGACTGTGGGGTGCATCACCCCTCCCTCCCCTTGACTCTGTGACTCCACCACCCAATGCACCTCCCAGGGCTTTGGTTTTGTTTTTTCCTTTCCTTTTTTCCTCTAATTAGAGCAGCTTTCAATAAAAAGCTGAAATCTGTTAATCACTTTGTTTGATCAGAGCTCAGGCGGTGCTGAGGACCTCGAGGTTTTTCCCTCTGCCTGTGTGAGCAGCAGTTTGCTTTTGCTTTCAAGATGGATCTCGCCGTCTGCCTGCCAGCAGCTCTGCCTCCCCGGATCTGTCGGTTTGCATCTCACACTCCACTTTGCTTTGCTTGTGGTTCTCTAATTTTTCTTTTCTCCTCACTCTTGGTGTCTCCCTGCTGTAGCTCCTCACCACTTACAAAACAGACAAGAGCCTGCATCCTTTAAAAAATCCTAAAAAAAGTGTCCGCATGGAGTAAGGGTTTGTTAAATATGGGGGAAATCAATTTAGAGCGATTTATTTTGGAGGGGTGGACTCTAGGTTTGCTTCCTTTTAAATGGGGTCTAAAAAGATGGGGGAGCAGGACCTCTGAGCTCCATGAGAAGAGTTTTCTGGGGAATCTCGGTCTGTTTTTGTGTGGGTCACTCCAAGGCTGGGGGGACGCAGCAGCTTCTTGCTGATTCCCCGACTGCTTTTCCTGAGCTACAGGTGAGCCCTGTATAAAAGAGGGCGTGAGATGAGGTGTGTGTGATGGGGAAGGGGCTCCTTGCTGCCCCTGTCCTTGTCACCTGGAGAGGCCTGCTCACAGGGAGATGTCCTGGTTGTGGTTGAGTGCAGGGATGCCAAAGCAGCTGCCAGGGCCTATTCCCGATGCCAGGTGCTGTTGTGGTGCCCAGTGGGACTTAAAACAGCTTTGTGCCACTCAGGTCCTCAGGGGAGTGGGCACGTGGTGCTGCTGCTCCCCTGCTGTCCAGAGTGAAGCCCGAAGAGGCAGGAGTGGTGTCTTGGTGCCCATGGTGAGGACGAGGTGCAAGGGGATGTTCTGGGGTGTGTGAGGCTGCAGCCACCCCCTGAAGCCCCTGTGGTGTCCCACGCCAGAGCAGCCGGGCCGGGTGTTTCCCTCTGTGTCCACGGCTGGGTTCCCAACGTGCCAGAATGAGCTGTGGGTTTTCCTCGGGGCGGCGCCCGTGGCTGCGCGTGGAGGGGGTCAGCAGCACCCACGGCTCTGACCCTCCTGGCTTTAATTGACTGGCACTAATTGGAATGCAGAGGGGGGAGCTGAGTCCCTGCCATCTGTGCTGGCCGTGCCCTGACGCCCAGGTCCTGGTGGCTCAAGGTCAGAGCAGTGTGGGGCGGCTTTGGGCGGCTGCCGGCCGTGAGCTGGCATGGTGTGGAAGGGCTCCCAACTCCTGCCCTGAGTCAGTGGTGGTTGGGGTTGGAAAGGGGGTAATTAAATGGCCTATTTCTGGCCAGGGAGGAAGAAGAGGAGGAGGAATCATTTCTCTTTCCAGAGCTTCAAACAGCTTCCAGCAAGCGTCCGGCACAAACCCAAAACCGCTTCCAGGAGGAGGTGCCTCAGCCACCTCCGAGGTGGGGGGTTTGGGGTTTGGATGGGGGGCTGTGGGTTATGGGGAAGGGTGACCTCCCACTGCAGCACTGCTGCTGCATTGTCCTTTTTTTTTTTGTTTTTGAGGGAGGCAGGGCAAATCCACGGCTCCTGAATTTTTGTGTTTTTTCCTCCAGCCCCAAAAAATAGTAACGAGATTTGCGAGGCAGCAGCTGCCTGCGAGGCCAGGTCCCCGACCCGAGCCCACCCCAGGGCTGTCAAGAGATCATCCTAGGATTCCTAGTAGGATTCCTCCTCCTCCTCCTGCTGCAATAGTGGGGATTATCAGCCTCGCCTCCGTGGTGGATCCTGCTGCCCCAGGGATCCTGGGCTGTCTGCACAGGGGTACCTGCTCTGGAGGATGTGGTGGAACTTCAGGTGGAAGGTGTTATTGATGGGTATAAACATTGGTTATAAATAGCCCTGCTTGAAAGTTTTCATCTTTTCAAATGGAACTGCCTTTTGGAACAAAGTGACTTTCCTCCATCCTTTAGGAAAGTGCCTCTTTTTTTTCTTATTTTGAAGATGAAATTTTTCTTTTTATTTCTAAATTTTTTCCATTCCAATTATTGGAAGACTTCAGGAAAAAATTACTAGGTGCCATATTCAGGAACACATCCCATGTGTTGCAGGTGGGGAAAATATGTGGGGTTAGGTTCATTAAATTTTCCTTAAAAAGGAAATTGAGAATGGAAAATGTTCACAGGGTCAGTGAGAATTTTCTGTCAAAGCAGACAAAATTTGAGGAGCTGAAAAAATGGACTTTGCTTAAAACCTGCTGCATCAAGCGTAAAAAGAAGTTAAGTAAATAAATAAATTGGATGAGAAACTTCCATTTAATAAAAAACTGGCAAAGTTTCTGGGTTTCTGTCTTGAATTTTTCAGTTGTAAAACCTGAAATGCTCCCCCACCCCAAGCAGTAACCTTGAAACATGGTGCAACAGGAGTTTCCACTGACAGGGAAGAAAAAAATTAAAGAATGTGGACAAATTATTTTGACCAACCAGCGTGGTTTTTTTTTCTTTGCAAGAGCAGTCACTGGGCTGTGACACACCTCATGGTGGTCCATCCCTGGAACAGGAGATAAACCAATGTGATGGGGGGCTGGGGCAGAGAATGGCTGGAATTGGGCTCCAGGCACAGGTGCTCCCAGTGTGTGGTGACATCCGTGGGAGAGGACCTTCTGCAAGCTCTGGACTGCCAAGAAATGGGTGTTTTTCACCAATCTTGGGTGGTCCGGAGGCAGAGAGGGGCCATGTGTTTGTGTAACCATAGGTGGGGGCTGAGCTGTCTTGTGTTGTCTAAATACCGTGATAAATGTCCCTCGGGGCTGGTGTCCACAGGCTTCCCACTGGCCTGTGGGAGAGCTCCCAGCCTAGGGAGGGGCAGCCCCTCCTGTGAGAATGGCAGCAGCTAGGGGTGGTGTCTGTCCCTGGGCACTCGTGGCACCTCCTCTGAGAGGGAACCCCACTGCTGCTCGGTGGGATGAGGGGTGGCAGATTGGAGTGGCTGAAGACTCCAGAGCTTGTTAAAATCCTGGCATTGCCAGATCCTGGCTCTGCCACCAGCACCCTCTTCCTGCTGGGCACTGGAGGGGAATTTTAGCCCTTTAAAATTTCACTTCAGGGAGCTCTGATTTTGGCTCTGCCGCCGGACACGGAGCCTGACACTGGTTCAGAACTTGCTGGAAGAACCATGGGGGAAAGCAAAGCATTTGTGTGTGTCACCAAGCATCTCCTTCAGTGCTGGCACCACCGGGGAGGTCATGGCAGAGGCAAGGAGGTGCCTCCAGGCATGGTTATTACAGACTCATGGGATGGTTTAGGTTGGAAGATCATCTTATTCCAACCCTTGGGTTTATCCCAGGGGATAAACCACATGCTCCCTGGAGACATGTCTCTGCCCTTAGGAGAACCCTGTGATTGCAGCAAATTTATTTGAATAACTGGGGCCGAGTGGAAGGGCTGGCTGAAGGCAGGGCTTGCTTGGACGTGTGCTTGGGGCAGTTTCTCATCTTGTGTTCTGGTGAGAAGCAGCACTTGGGATCACGTGGACAATGTGTGCATGCCAGGCTCTCCTCCAAGACCATGGACCAGTGTGGGAGCTCCCAGGAAGGGCTCAGGGCTCTGGGCTGGGATGCATCCAGAGTCAGACCCTCACCTCCAGCCTGGTCTGTTGGGTGATGCTTCCCCAGCGAGCCCCATGTGCTGCTGGGCATCTCACTTTGCGCGACTTCGGAGGACTTGCCGTCCCATCTCCGGGCTTTCAAGCACGGGGATCAATCTCAGATCCATCCTCAACCTCCCCTGACTCGGCGTGGCCGTCCCTTCCCACGCACCGGCAACGAGCCGCCGGGAAAACTCGCACCTCTCGGCTCGCTCGCGCAAAAATATCCCCGGCCCCGCGCGGGTGCCGCTGCCAAGATGGGGAGCGGAGCCGGCGCTACCTCTTTGCAGAAATCTGTCGCCTCTCCCCGTGGTTGGGGGGGAGGCTGGGAGGGAGGCTGGGAGCCGCGGAGTGCCGAGCCCCGGCGCTTTCTAAAATAGCAGCAGAACAAATGGTTGGAGCAGGATGCTGGTGGAGAAGGCAGCCAAGACTCTTCCCGTGGCAGCTGGTGGCTGCTTCTTGCTCCTCCATCAATCCTCTTCCCCAGAGCTGGCATTTTCTTGCGGGGGGAGAGGAGAGCATCTGGCTCTTGGGGCGGCCTGAGGCGCAGCGGTGCCTTTTGGGGTTCGGTGTGACCCTCCCCGGGTTTTTGGAATGGTTCAGCTTTGAGTGAGCTGTGAGGATGGCGGGACAAGAGAGGGCTCAGCCGGTGTGTGTCACGGCAGTGTGCAAGATAAGGAGGAGACAGGGAGTTGGGTGGTGCCAGTTCCCGAAAGGACTTTGTCCCAAAACAAGTGACACAGGTGCTGGGTTGAGCCATGGGCATGGCCTGGGCAGTAGGTGCTGACCTTGCGTGTCAGACGGCTGGGCACGGAGCTGCTGCGTCTTCTGCGGGCTCCCATGGGAGAGGGTCCTGGCAGGGTGAGTTCCTGGGGTCCCCAGGTGTTGTGGAGCTGCATTTGGGCCAACCTCTCCCTCTGGCGAGGGACAGCTGCTGGGGGAAGGCCAAGGATCAGGCTCTTTGCTGCCCCACTGCCCCACAGAGCTGCTCCTGAGGGCATGAAACCTGTGTGTTCTCACCGGCCACTGGCACCCAGGAGAGGAAATGGTGAGCCTGACTCTTGCAAATCGAGAGGGTTTGGAAAAAAACCTGTGAGTTGCCCTCAGGTCTTTGAGCTTTAGGGCCAGACTTGAGTGTGTGTTTTAGCCAGCAGGGTTTCATGCCTGCCTTTGTGCCAGAGAGGGCTGCTCCAGCTGGACGAGGTGGAAGTGAGAAGGTCGGGAATGTGCTTCCCAAAAGGGAAGATGTTCTCGCCTTGTCCTTTCCAGCAGAGAGGACCAGCCATGGTAAGCTCAGCACGGCTTAGGTGACCTTCAGTGCCTTTGCTTGGCATGGGAGGCTGCTTTGCATGTCCTGTCCCCACCCAGCATCGGGGTCTTTTTGTTGTGCAAATGCAGCTTTGGTTTTAGCTTCTCAGAGATAAATACCTTTGAGGCTAAATCTGGAGCTCTGGTTGCTGCTGAAAGCGCCCTGATGGCCCAAGGGCTGACAGGTCAGACGCTGAAGGTGGCGGTTTGGGGGTTTGGCTCTTCTTTGGGCTCGGAAATAAAACGGTCTCAATATTTTTTCCCCTGGGGTTATACAAGATCTTTTGCAGTGAGGAGTGTTGTGAGCCCTGGTGGGGGGTCCTTGGCACCCACTGCCCCACGCCTGGACTTCCCACTTCCACAATGATGTGCTGTGGGATTTTTAAGCATTTAGAGCTCAGAAGACCCTTTTGTCCCAGCATTGAGCCTCCCTCCAAGGATCCTGTGGCTCCAGTGCCTGATGTCCCTGTGTCCCCCAGTGCCTTCCACTCAGGTTTTGCTGTTGGGGTCTTTCTCCTGCCCCTCAGAGAGAGGCTGAGGGGTGGAGGCAGCACAGCCAGAGCAGCACAGGGCACTGTGCCTGGTGCCACGCGCTGGAGCAGAGCCTTTTTCTCACCTCCCCACTCGTGCGTGGGCGAGCTTGGTGTGGGCCTGGCGTCCCCTGGGGCTCTCTGGCTTCCTTTGGGAGCCCATGAGCCCCTGGCAGCCCGTCTCCCTCGTGACAGGGGGGTCACAGGCCGTTGGGCTGGGTTTGGGCAGAGGTGTTTGTGTATGATCTTATTTTTATTTGTGCGTCTTTCGGAAATTTTTCGTCACGGCAGGTGCTGGTTCAGTGCCTGGCGATGGGGAGAGAAGGGGTGTGAGGGGGATGGAAATGTGGCTAAGACTGGTTTAGCTTCTGCTCATGCAATTTTTTGCTATTTCTCTGCCACGAGAGAGGTTGGGGCCCCTGGGATTTGAGGGGGGCTAAAGCCCTTCGGTTTCCACTTCATCCCTCCTGTGGGGTCACAGGTTACCTACCAGCCTGAAAACATGTTGACACCAGCACAGGGGCTCTCTGGGGCCAAACCACGATAGTATGACTCTTAAGAGCACCCAGAGATATCTCATGATCTTGTAAAAACACAGGGCAGTGGTGGGTTTTACTTCCGTCGGGAGCTGGATAGGAACTCATGGTGTCCTACATCCCGCTGGTGATGGGATGCCACCAGGACCTGCCATGGGCAGAGCAGGGTAGGCAGGAAAGCTGGTGGGAAATAAAGGTAACAAGGGGAGGGCAGGTCTTTTGCAGCTGCTTCTTTACAAACTAGGTTGGTTTTGGTGCTGGCTGGGGGCTGAGCCGTGGTGGGCAGGGCTTAGGTCACCCCAAAATAGGATGTTACTGCTCAGGACTGCCTCAGGTTTAGGACTTCTGGATTTGTCCTGGTAGGGTGGCATCCTGCATCCCCCAAAGCCCTGTGGGATCTGAAGCATCCATGCCTGGGGAAGCTGCTGGCCAAATGATGCCCCAGAATGGGTGCTCTGACCTGGGAACAGGAGCAGATCCCTGTTCCAGGGAAAAGAAGGCTCCAGGGAAACCTCAGAGCCTCTTACAGTGTCTAAAGGACACTTGGGACAAGGGCCTGGGAGTGACAGGGCAAGGAGGAATGGCTTCCCACTGCCAGAGAGCAGGGTTAGGTGGGATACTGGTGAGGATGGTGAGACTCTGGCCCAGGTTGCCCAGAGAAGCTGTGGCTGCCCCATCCCTGGAAGTGTTGAAGGCCGGGTTGGACAAGGCTTGGAGCAACCTGGTGTTCTGGAAGGTGTCCCTGGCCACGGCAGGGGGGTGGAGCGAGATGAGCTTTATGGTCCCTCCTAACCCAAACCATTCCGTGGTTCCATGATCTGCTCTATCCCTTCAGCTGCAACACTGCCCTGCTTCTCCAGCCTCTGTTGTCCAAGTCAAGGTGCTGCCTTGGTTCTTTCCTTTTTTAATTCTTTTTCTCTAAATGTATTACCAGTGCAGCTCGTCTGTGTTTCCACCACCTTCTCCCTCCTGTTCTCATGCTGAAGTCTATAATGCTGAAATTATAGCATCCCCCTCGTCACTATGGCAACACCCAGGGATGTATTTAAAAAAAAAAAAAAAGGACCAGAAGCCCTCCAAGGATTATGACTTCAGTGAGGGATCAGGCTGGAGGGGAATCTAGGTCATGGCTGGAGCAGGCTTTTCTTCCAGCCTGTCTTCAGTAATTCCCCTCACAGTGCCCGGGGCCGCGTCAGGGCAGGGCAGAGCTGCTCCTGGCACCCAAGGGTGCCCCTGGCAGGGGGGGTCCAGCTGCCCTGGGAGGCGCTGCCCTCCCTCTGTACAAGTTCACTCATCACCCATGTACACCCTGGGAAAGAGCATCCTCTGCAACCTCAGTATTCCCACCCAGAATCCAGGCATTTTAACCAGAGGTCTTTTTGATTCCCAAGTGCAGGAGTGCCAGAGTCTTGCTCCCCCTCCACCCCGCTTTGTGCAGTGCAAATTTTCTCTCTCATCCCCCAAAATAAACAGGACCTTTTTTTTTATATACATTTTTTTTTCTCTTCTTCTTTTTATTTTTTTTCCTCCCTTTTTCCACACCCCCAGAGCCGCTGTTGCTGGTGGCAGGGAGCCCAGACTCCGTAGGAACTCAGAAATGCTGCAGATCCAAGCCCTGGCTGCCCTCTTGGTTTCGCAATCCTTTGGAAGGGGGGAGAGAGAAGGAATAAAATGGGAGGGGATTTTTTTTTCTTTATTAGAGATTTATAGACTTTCCCACCAGTAGGGACAAGGAGCTGGAGCCAAGCAGCCAATTTCCTACAGTAAGTTTCCAGCACTGCTCCTCTCTGGCCTCTGTGAAGCCCTCTGCGGGCTTGCCTATGGTGGGTTGGGTTGGTTGAATTTTTGGAAAAGCCNACGGGTTTGGTGATGCTGAGAGCTGGCAAAAATCAGCTCAGGTGGCTTTTGTGAGCTGTGGAAGTCTTTTTCTACCCGGTTTTTTGGTCGTATGTGAACCCTTTGGCTTGGGCTCCCTGGTGATGCCGTGACAGCCCCTCTGGTCCCTCTGGCTTGCCCTGGTGCTGCCAGGGCATCTTCCCCTTCAGCCACTCGGCCTCCTGAGGTTTGTGGTCCATTTATTTTTAGGTAATTGCAGTGTCCGGGCGCTGGAGGGGCCGATCAGCCCCGTGCAGCCGGACAAGGGAGGGGTTTGTTGGCCCCGGAGTATTTTAAGCAGCTGGTTTCTTACAGGCGAGAGCCTGGTGAGCTCCTTGTGCTGGTGTGGAGGGGGCCTGGCTTTTGCCATGGTGGCTCCTCTCCCCACAGATGCCACTTTACCTGTGCCCGGTGCTGGGCACAGGGCAGGGTGTACGGGTTCCGCTCCTGGCTCTGCTCTGCACCTTTGTGCAGGATCTGACCCCCTGTCAGTGCTCCCGCTGGGGGAAAATATCCTCCCTTGAGCTGTGCCTGGATGAGATCTGAGTGCTGGCAGCTCTGCTCCCAGTGTCCAGTGATTAATGGGATGAAATTGGTGCCCCTGGTGAGGTTTCTTTATTTTGCATCTGGTTTTCTCAAGACTTTTTTAAGGGGGGGGAGTCCGGGGCTGTGTCGCGCTGAGATCTGATTAGATAAGGGAGAGCTGCCTGTGAACAAAATTCCTACCGGATAATTATTTATACCTCCGTGTGCGTCACTAATAAACATCTGGATCTGCTCCAAACATCTTCATTTGATTTGTTTTGTAGTCTCTCAACAGGGATGTTTCTCAGCTCCCCACTTCCCTCTTGTCGCGTGGCTTTTGAGGACTCGGCCAAACGAGAGGTGGGCTTTGGGCAGTTGCCCAACTGCCCGTGGGATGAGCCCATCCCCCAGTGCCAGCCTCGCTCACCCATTTCCTCCCCCTGCCCCCCCCCCCCCCAGC